>PVIC010009213.1:0-46153 GCA_004025085.1 Thryonomys swinderianus | reverse complement strand
GAGACAGGGTCTCGCGTTGTAGTTCAGGCTGGCCCTGAGCTCACTATGGTGCCCAGGCAAGCCGCCACGAACTGAGCAATCCTCCTGTCTCTGCCTCCTGAGTGCTGGGATTACAGGCGTGAGCCACCACGCCCAGCACTGTGGTATGTGGCATTGATGGCTGGTGGGCGTGAGTCTCCACACCCAGCATTGTATGTGGTTACCGGGGATCGAACTTAGGTCCTTGCACTTGCGAGTCAGGCGCCGGAATCACTGAGCTAACCCTCCGGCCCTTTCATCTATACTTTTTCCTCCAGGCTTACGCATCCATGATTATATGTACTTCCAAGTGCTGAGCCCTGGGGACATTCGATACATCTTCACAGCCACACCTGCCAAGGACTTCGGTGGTATCTTTGTAAGTTCAACAACACCCTGATCTCTGACACTCAGCTTCCCGCTCTCCTCCACTGATCTCTGGTGACCCTCTTACCCCTGAGTGCTAAGACAAATAAAGGACCAGAATCCAGCTCTGTCTCCCATGAGTGGCAAAATAGAAACACACACACACACACACACACTCACACACACACATATACACAACATCCCACAAAAAAACCAAAAAAACCTTTCCACTACTTGATCATACTTAGACCTGGGCACCATGGAGAGACAAGCCGTCTTCTCTCAAGGCATGAAATAATGAAAATACTTTCCAGGTGTGGTGCCACATCCCTGTAGCCCCAGCACTTGAGCAGCTGAGGCAGGACTGCTGTGAATTCAAGGCTAGTCTAGACTTCATAGTGAGGTCAAAACCAACCTGGACTGCACAGAAAGACCCTGTCTCAAAACAAACAAAAACAAAACACAGGACAACAGGCTTTGCCAGCTCTACCTTAGGATAACTACTTCCCCTCCCTTGGTGCCTTATAACCATCTCCTCTACCTATATCACAGAAATGCAGAATGAGCTGGGACAACCATATAGCCTTTGGGAAATTAAGTAAAAAAGCTCAAGTGCTCAGCAACACAGAAATCACTCCACATTTCCTTCACCCTTAGTGTTACGGTGCCGAAGGTGAGAGTGTCAGCGCAGTCTCACAGCAGATGTCTCAACTGTCCAAATGTCTAAATGTTTTTCAGCACACAAGGTATGAACAGATTCACCTCGTCCCTGCTGAACCTCCGGAGGCCTGTGGGGAACTCAGCAACGGTTTCTTCATTCAGGACCAAATTGCTCTGGTGGAGAGGGGGTAAGAAGCAAACAGGGACACAGCAATTCTGAGGCCATGGCTATTGTTGGTGCTTTGAAATAGCTGTTTTTGAATAATTGTCTTTTTAAAGGTCATTAGAAGCCTCAAGATTGGTCATGCTTTGGGCTATTTAGGAGCCTAACAAGTTCTTCGTGATCCTCCTTTCACCGTTAGGGTTGTGTGGTGGGGGAGGGGAACTAGCACCTGCTTTTCCTTTGGCCTATCACTATCTCTTCCAGGGGCTGCTCCTTTCTCTCCAAGACCCGAGTGATACAGGAGCACGGTGGGCGGGCTGTAATCATCTCTGACAATGCAGTTGACAATGACAGCTTCTATGTGGAAATGATCCAGGACAGCACCCAGCGCACAGCTGACATTCCTGCCCTCTTCCTGCTCGGCAGAGATGGGTGAGGGCTCCTTGCCTCCAGCCTGTCAGAACCAAGTGGGATGTCATGACTGGGAGGTAACGGGTATCTGCCAGTCCTGTCTCACAGGCTGTCTTGGGGTACCCTAGTTGGAAGGCAAAAACGTTCTCAGGCTCTGGAACTCCTGGGATGGGGGCAGTGGGCAGTGGGCAGGTTGGGGTACCAAGAAAGTGATCATCACCTCTCTTCATGCCCTACAAGCTACATGATCCGTCGCTCCCTGGAACAGCACGGGCTGCCGTGGGCCATCATTTCCATCCCAGTCAATGTCACCAGTATCCCCACCTTTGAGCTGCTGCAACCTCCCTGGACCTTCTGGTAGAAGAACTGGTCCCACATTCCAGCCTTAAGTGACTCTGAGCTTGGAAGGGGAAACCCAGGAATCCTGCTGTTTGGAATCTGGAGATGAGTGGAGCCAAGCAGAGGGAAGAAAGCCACATCGCTGGCTCTGCCTTCACAAGGCTCCCAAGGACATCTTGTGCTATACAAAGAGTCAGGCTCCAGGGCTTCTGGCAGGAATCAAGAACAACAGGAGCTAGGGGCAGGCCATCTGAAAGCTTCCTGGGACCTTTGCCATTCCACCTGGTTCAACCTTCACAACCCACAGCCTCCTCACAGTGACCTTCACGGGAGCTGCTGGAAAAGTTTAAGGAGTTGGTGTCTGGGGGACTCAATAAACCCTCACTGACTTTCTAGCAATAAAGCTCATCAGGGTTCTAACCGTCTCCTAGGATAAGAACACAGGGGTTGGGTTTCCAGATTTACTTTTCTGGTCCCAAACCATCATTTTGAGGGAAGCCAACTGAAGTCTAGTGAAGACAGTGACTTTCCTTAGGTCCAATGGTCAGAAAGTTGGTCTTGGATCATAATGAGGCCCCTGCTGAAGGGCTCAGTAAGCCCTAGAGAGCTGAAATTCAGTCCCTTGGGGAGAATAATTATTTTGTAGCCTAGTGCTGACAATCAAGACCAGGCTTCAGAAGACCTTTATTCTGACTTTAGAACTTTTTTTTTTTCGAGACAGGGTCTCGTTTTGTAGTTCAGGCTGGCCCTGAGCTCACTATGGTGCCCAGGCAAGCCGCCACGAAGTCAGCAATCCTTCTGTCTCTGCCTCCCGAGTGCTGGGATTACAGGCATGAGCCACCATGCCCGGCACTGTGGTATGTGGTATTGATTGCTGGTGGGCGTGAGTCACCACGCCCAGCATTCTATGTGGTTACCGGGATCGAACTCAGGACCTTACACTTGCGAGGCAGGCGCTGGAACCACTGAGCTAAATCTCAGGCCCTGAC
Organism: Thryonomys swinderianus; assembly: GCA_004025085.1. NCBI lineage: Eukaryota > Metazoa > Chordata > Mammalia > Rodentia > Thryonomyidae > Thryonomys > Thryonomys swinderianus. The sequence continues at coordinate 43,207 of PVIC010009213.1, read as the reverse complement.
TTTAGAACTTTTTGAGACAGGGTCTCACTTTGTAGTTCAGGCTGGCCCTGAGCTCACTGTGTAGCCCAGGCATGCCTCGAACTTGGCAATCCTCCTGTCTCTGCCTCCCGAGTGCTGGGATGATAGACTTGAACCATCAAGCCCGGCATTAGTGGTATGTGGTACCGATGGCCAATGGGCGTAGCCACCACATCTAGTATTGTGGTTTGCGGTTTCCAGGGATCAAATCAGGGACCTTGCATTTGCTAGGCAGGCACTGGAACCACTGAGCTAAATCTCTGGCCCGCTTTAGAACATTTTCACTGCAAAGTGTGGCTCAGACAAGAGATGAGCACAGCTGGGGAAGAATAGCTCTCATCTGCCTCCATCACCTTATCTGACTTGTGTCCCTTTGCACCTACCTCTATGATTGCCAAGGGTCCCATCCAGCCATTCTCCACAAAACATTCTTACAAGGGCCTCTCACCACTCACTTTATTGAGGAAGTAGCCAGGTGGGGCAGGAGATGGGTGGTGACTGCTGTGAAGGAGCGAAGACCCAGCAAGTGAGGGAGCCAGGTGGGCAGGTTCCATCTGCTTCCATGGGCCAGGAAGGGCCTGGGATTGGCACCTGTTTTCCCTGGTATCTCTCAGAAAGGTGATGAGGTGGGCCACTCCAGGAAGGCAGGCAGAAAGGAATTGGGAGTGATGCTTCTAATGCCCACAGGATCCAACCCAGGGGTGAGACTGATGCTCATCTGGGGCAAGGAAGGGACAGTCACGGCTAACTGCCAAGTATGTAACTGAGCTCATTTAGGTTTCTAGAAGATTTCAATGTTCCCTTGTGAAAATCTGAAGATGGAGACTGAGGCCAAGAGAGCCCTTCACTGGCTCATTTTAACAGGTCCCAGGAAGATTTGAGCATCCTAAATGAAGGAGCACAGGCCTGTCATCCCACAGGTCTTAGCCAAATTGCTAGAACCCTCAGTAGGAAGAAGGTGTAAGAATGGGCAATGATCCCCATTTGAGGAAAGCAGAGGCCTCTTCCACACCATGTGGGGCCAGCCATTGTGCCGGGGCCTGGGAGACAAGGCACAGGTACAGATGGTGGAGTTTAGGGAAGGGGATAATCCCTATTCCCTTGATGTCCAAACAGTGGGCGTGGGGAGTAGGAGGGGAATTCTCCTGGCCTAGTGTCCCCTGGAGGCCAGCCTTAGGGAAGTGCTCCAGAGGACAAGACTCTCCTTGCCTCTTCTCTCTGGCTTATGGGCAGGCTGTCACCTTACCACTGGTGGGTGTGGCTGGTGTGAGGTAAGGAAGGTGAAGTGCCACACCTCCTCTTCTACTGCAATCAGCCTGGTGTGGTCTCAGATATGCCACTTTGCTACCCCCTCAAGCCAGTGATCAGTTGGGAGAGAAGCCACTGGTGGACAGATGAGTGGGGACTAAGAAACACTGTTAGGGCCAGTCCCTGGTTCCACCCCTCACACCTGCACTGGAGTAAACACAAAGGGGGACAGTTGGGGAAGGCTCAGGATGGCACAGAGCCTGAGCCAACTCAGCAGCAGTGCTCAGGGCATGAGGTGTGTGAGGGACTTCGGACCTGGCACGCAGACCCCATCCTATGCTCTGGCAGAGTGCTGGGAAGGGGAAGCAGGCAATGGGAGTAGGGAGTTCCTGCCAAGCCTCTTTTCTTAGGGGGAGGGCCCCCTTTTCCAGCAGGGTCTGGGGCAGGGCCCCTTCCAGGCAGGGCAACATCACACATCAGTCATCTCATCCCCTAGCTCTGCATCTTCTGGCTCTTCTTCCTCTTCTTCCTCCTCTTCCTCCTCCTCTGAAGTCACATTGGGTTCATCAGCTTCTGCCAGGCATTTAGGGCAGGAACAAACAAACAGATAGTTCTCCCTGCAGGTGTGGAGGATGATCAGGGTGAAAAATTGGGCAGCTACAGGATGGAGGATCCCTCAGCCCAGCTGCCCACCCATGTCCCCAGCTGGTACCTAAGAATCTTATGGCGGCTGTGGCGGCTGCGCTCCCGCTGACAACAGTCTAAATAGCTGATACAGATTTCCTGTAAGGCAGAGGAGAGGCTGGTCTCACATTAGGATAGATTGGATCAGACACATTGATTAGATCAGATAGATGATATACCTTCCATTAGATAGGTAAAGGCTTCCCCAACAACCACCCTATCTACAACCATGGTCCCACCACAGCCAGGCCCAAGCTGCCCCTCGGTGAAGAGTGGGGCTACCCCAGTTCATTGCCATGCTTTCTGCAGGCAGGCCCTGAGGTTTCAACAACCAGTGTCAGAGACAGAGGCCTCAGGCCATGGTGAAAGCCAGTCAGTGGCCAAGGTCTGTCGCTAGGCTTAGAGGTTACCTCAGTATGATTCTACTTGCTCTGTACTGTTCTCATGGCCAGGGCACCCACCCTGTACCAGCTCCCTGCGGACTAAGCCACAAAGAACTGCCTCCCACTTTTTTAGAAGCTGCAGATTTGTTGATCAAAAAGGCAGCCAGAGACAGGAACCTGGGCACACAGCCCCTCAAACACTGCTCTGAGGCTTTCTGGAGTTATGTTTTGATGCAGGGTGGGATCAGGACATACCTATGGCCAAAGATTCAGCCCCTGAGGCATGTAAGAAGTCTCTTAACAGCCTGACCTTTAAGGGGATCTAGTCACTGCTGCTCCCATTCCCTGATGAGAACCTACCAGGCCACTGTCCAAACCCCTGCACCCCTGGTCCCCCTCACCTCTCCTGGGTTGATATCCTCCAGAGCAGTGACATGCAAAAGGAAGTTGTTTTCTGGGAAGGCCGTCTCTGCATTGGGAACACAGCTGTGATTGCCTGGGTCACAAGAAGCAGGTAATGAGTATTATTCACTAAAAAAAAAATAATAATCTCAACTCTGCAGAGCACTGAGTCACTTCCCTTCCTGTTCTCTGATCCCTGCAGGGCCGAGTAGATACTAGGCCCCAAATTTTCTGCCTCCACATCTGGTGCTCTTCTCCAAAACCTATGACATATAGGTACAAACACACTCCTACAGCACCACCTGCTCCAACCTCCAGAGACTGGCCGTTCATTCTCAGCTACTTCTCACTGTCTCATTAAGACAGGACAGCACTGTCTACGACCATACTACCATGTATGCACCAGATCTTTTCTGATCTCAGAAGCTAAGCAGGGTCAGAGCTGCTTAGTACTTGGATGGGAAGAGAGAAGAGCATTCTGAAAGGGTGCTCACATCAGACTATTTGACTCAGTTCTGTCTGTTACTGGATGTAAACTAATGGCTAACTCAGGCCCTCTGAGAATCCTCCCTGGCAGGAGGGATGTGCGTGAGAAAAGGCAGTTGTTGGAGCCAACACTGGCCCTTCCAGTCAGATGCTGATGAGACTGCTTTTCCCTCCTGGGCTCCCTCTCCCCAGCATCCAGCAGGCCTCCTAGATTCTCCCAGTGCTCCCCTAACACACCCAAGGCAGTCATGGAGCAAAGCTCAACTTTCCTTTGAGAGAAGCCAAGCTTTGTGTCTGCCTTAGACAGGGTGGCCCACTATATGGTTTGATATATGAGCATTAAAACATGAGCAAGTGAAAAAAAAAAAAACTAAACAGAAAAAAACCCCCAAAACATGACCAAGTGTAGCTCAGTGGCAGATCACTTACATAGCATATATATGACTATATGACTCTGACTCTGGGTTATCCTAGCACCAAAAAAAAAAAAAAAAAAAAAAGTGTAAGCAATTAAATAAAATAGCAAAAAAAAAAGCCCTAAGGGACTTCCCAAAGAAGCTCAGGCCTAACCCCACTACCAGACTCAATTCAGCCAGCCTGGAAGGGCTACCTGAGAAAAATGAACTGTGGTTATGAGGCTATCCAGCAAAGACCCAGTCCCCACCCTCCCAACCCAGTGCCATAGACTCACAGCAGCTCTGAAGTACAAAGAGGCCAGATCCTTCACAGTTAAGGAACTCACCGGTAGCTGTAAGGTAATAATATGCAGACACAGTTCTACCCATTTCATAGGTAGCAGAAAACTAAGCTGACAAGGAAAGGCACCAGCTCTACTACCCTGCCATACCAGCACACCAACAACCTAGGGCTCACCACTTTACCTAACTTGCTTCTCTGAAGCACAAACTTGCTCTTCTCACCAACCTGCCTCGATGTCCTTGTACAGCTGGTCAATGAAGGCATCCAGCTGCTCACGGTCCTGAGGCTTCAGCTCCAGGGCGTCACAGGCATGGACCCACTGGCTCAGGGAGCTGGAGTTCCCAGCAGCCCATGGTGGAGAGAAGGCCCAGGTCACAGGGGAAGTTAAGCCTGGCAGAAAGGGCTCCCATCCCACCTCATTTCTTTCTCCAGCTTGGGGGTCCCATCCTCCCCAAAGACCAAAGTTCTTCTCCACTGGATCCCCCCCACCAAGTCCAGCTCAGCGCTCTGGCCAAAGTCACACCCTACCCACCCCCCATGGTTGGAAGAAGCTGTGGCTATTGTCCCAATTCAATCTCCCAATCAAATCCCGAGTGATAATCTTATATCTCTGGAACATTCTCTTCTAACCTGGTCCCAATCCCTTGGCCATTGGTCCCAACAAGAGCAAAGAGAGACCTGAATCCCTCTGGAGTGAACCACTGTAGGGGAGATAAAGAAAAGAGCAGAGTGCTTGGATTACAATCGCTTGCTTTTATTTCCTGCTATGCCTCTGTCCAGGAAGACTTCTAAGCACCTGCCCCGTCCCAACTGCAGAAGACCAAGCCAGTCCTGGCTTAGCCATCCCAGGAGATATGGACCCAGCTCCTGGGGGATGGGCTCACCAGGTGGTGGCCTCAGCCTTCCCATACTCACCTGGCTGAGTGCTTCCTCGTAGAGGGCCTCTGTGAAGAGTCTCCGCAGAAGTTCTAGTTGGCCCTGGTGAAGGGAAAGTAGGAAAAGACCCAGGTCCCTGGGGATTTCCCCTTGGCATCCAGGTGTGGCAGAGATGACCAGGTGAGGGAAGGAACTGGGCCTACTCTGCAGACCAAACTTTTCCTGGTTCAAAGGAAGACCCCAGAGTCCTTATCTCCCAAGAGCTCTGGCACTCTGCTGGCCACCAACCCAAGGTAATGAGCCCAAACTCTTTCCTTGTTTTCCACCCCTTGCACTAGTAAGAATGAGGCAGCTTGGCTTAGGACATCTGTTCTTACCATCTCTCTTGGGCCTCCAAACCAACTCAGCTCTTCCCTCTCTCCCTCTGAATTCAGTATAGGGGCCCACCCCAGACACATCCCTTCCCCAGAGCTGTATCTGCCCTCAGGCAGCTCCATGTAGAAATCTGCTGTTCTTGGGCCGGAGGGTTAGCTCAGTGGTTCCAGCGCCTGTCTCGCAAGCGCAAGGTCCTGAGTTCGATCCCCGGTAACCACATATAATGCTGGGCGTGGAGACTCACGCCCACCAACAATCAACACCGCATACCACAATGCTGGGCGTGGTGGCTCACGCCTGTAATCTCAGCACTCGGAAGGCAGAGACAGGAGGATTGCTGAGTTCGTGGCGGCTTGCCTGGGCTCCATAGTGAGCTCAGGGCCAGCCTGAACTACAAAAGTGAGACCCTGTCTCAAAAAAAAAGAAATCTGCTGTTCTTACTGAGTATCTGAGCTCTGGGAATAGGCACTCAAGTATGCTGGCCACTGACTGGGGACCTGCAGCCCTCTATTCTCCATTGCAACTGACCTACCTGCTGCTACTCTGACAGGAGTCCTGCCTTCCCAGACAGCGTGAAAAAAGCACCTTCAGGGTATGGTATCCAAACCTCCTGTTACCACCTGGATCCCTACTTCCCAATTTTAGTTCCATGTTACATCATGAAGTAAAACAGTGACAGGAATACTAAGTCTTCTGATCAATTTTTGAGGTCCTGGTTCTAACCTTTCCTGTAGCTGAAATGTGGAGTTCCCCACAATTAGCCACTGTCATCTCAGGCTGTTTGTGAAGGGTGAGGGACAGAGACTAACCTTGAATTTGTCCCCCAGGAGTTTGTGGACAATTTCTTCCTCTTCGTTGGCCGTTTTGTTACAGAAATGAGAGAAGAGCCTGATCCAACGGTCCTTATCTTTGGCCTGTAGTGGGTACACGTACATAAGGATCACGAATGCCCACGTTCTCAGTAGCTCCCCCTTCCATGTGGGACAGATGGCCTGTTTCTAAAGCCCCTGCCGCCAGGGAACAAGTACCACACAGGAGCTGCCAGGGGCTCTGCCTCTGCCTGAGACTTCCTCCCCACACTGCCCACACCAACCATGTCTCCAGCTGGAGCCAAGCTAGCCAACTCAAAACACTTGGAAAACAGAGAACTAGGCTAAGGAACCACAATATTAATAGAAGAGGATTAGAGTAGCTTCTCTCATTCTATGTCAGAAAAAGAATCCAAAAACAGTGATGTATGAATCAGATTCTAAGATTACCCGCAAAATGATCTCCTAGTCCCCACACCTGACTGATACTTAGCTAAGACTGTACAAAGCAAGCGTCTCTCTTTTGGGAAGCCCAGGAGTAACTCTGCACCCCAGCTAGGGCTGTCACATGAACTGAGTCCCAGAGCTAAAGGTGCCAGTCACCTTTGCTGGGAGGTTGGGTGGACTAACCTGCTTCACTGTGGCCACCATTCGGGCCATGAGCATGATGCTTGCAGTCTCCGGTGGGTAGTGAATACTCCTAGGGAATGAAAAAAAGTTTGGCCTTAAAATTCTCTCCCTAGGGGCTGGAGATTTAGCTCAGTGGTTCCAGCGCCTGCCTTGCAAGCGCAAGGTCCTGAGTTCGATCCCGGTAACCACATACAATGCTGTGCGTGGTGACTCATGCCCACCAGCAATCAATACCACATACCACAGTGACGGGTGTGGTGGCTCACGCCTGTAATCCCAGCACTCGGGAGGCAGAGACAGGAGCATTGCTGAGTTCCAGGTTTGCCCAGGCTCCATAGTGAGCTCAGGGCCAGCCTGAACTACAAAGCAAGACCCTGTCTCAAAAAAAAAAAAAATCTCTCCCTAGTAGCTGAGCTCTGGGAAGCCCAGGCTAACTGCCACAGAGAATCTCTACCACTTCCATCAACTACCAAAAGGAGAAAGTCTTGAGCAGGACTTAGGTAGATTTTCCAGCCCTGTGGGTTCTTTCTAGAAGGTGCAAAGCACAGAGGACAGTGGAACTGGCAGCCCAGATTAAAGGCAGAGGATTGGGTGATGTGCCTTCTATTCAACCCTAATCATGTAGGAAATATCTACAGGATAGTAACATGGAAGTTGGCAAAATACTCTAAGCCTAGGCAAGTAGATCAAGGGGGAAGGACAAAGAAGAGAGGAAGAGACCAACCTCCATGCTTCCTGGAGCTTATTGAGAGGATGCAGGGGGTCATCTTGAGAGGGGCCTGGGCACAGGATCCGGTGGTATTGCTCCGCAGCTGCCAGCCGACATTCCGCACTGCAGTACATCACCTGTTAGTTGGGGGGAGGTCAGGGCCCTAGGGCCTGGCCATGGGGTTAAGGAAGCAAGGCACAGACATCCCCAAGGCACTTACCTCCCCTAACTGCACTCCTTCCACCAACAGCCTCTGAGCAGAAGCTCAGAGGAATTATGAGATAAGAAAACATAGGATTGGGCCGGAGGGTTAGCTCAGTGGTTCCGGCGCCTGCCTCGCAAGCACAAGATCCTGAGTTCGATCCCCGGAAACCACATATAATACTGGGCGTGGAGACTCACGCCCACCAGCAATCAATGCCGCATACCACAATGCCGGGCATGGTGACTCACGCCTGTCATCCCAGCACTCGGGAGGCAGAGACAGGAGGATTGCTGAGTTCGAGGCTTGCCTGGGCTACATAGTGAGCTCAGGGCCAGCCTGAACTACAAAGCGAGACCCTGTCTCAAAAAAAAAAAAAAGAAAACATAGGATGGCACCTAACCTAGACTTGTAAAACCACAGAAGGAGAAGAGAACTTTTCAGGTAGAGGGGAGAGCCCCTGCCAAAGCCTAAGAAGGCAAGCTCCCACCAAGCCCGTTTTTTAGACAATAGAACTGTAAGAAGGAGAATGGAACAAACAAATACTGAGTTCTTTCAATATTTTACCCTACATAGGGGCTCCAAAAGGCTATCACCAGGTCTGTCGGGGCTGATCTTCCCAGTGAGCACTTCAACGAAGTCCTCTTTCACTCACCCCTCAGGTACACTGCCCCGGATATTCACCTGGCAGTGGGGACAGTTCTGGTGGAGGTCCTTGCGAACAGTGCATAGCTCAGGGTGAGGCAGAACTTGGCCTGGTTTCCCAGTTAGCCTCTGGGCATTCTCCTCTGCCTTCTCTAGAGCCCGGAGACAGTGGTCACAGGCTAAGGGTGAGAGCCATACACAACAATGTAAGTATCCCATGAGTCTCATCTCATCTTTCACAGCAATATTCCCCTTATACCCTTCCAGTGTGGACAGTGCCTGGCACAAAGAGGTGCTCCATACAAGTCTGGACAGTGAATGAATAACTACCTGAATGAATGAAGTGAATGTATGAATGAATCTCACATACATCCGAAGGTAAAGGACCCCTCTTCCTCTCTAAAGCCCCTGGCCCCCCAGACGCCCCCCCGGCTTCTCAGTCTGACTCAGTGCGTGGGGTTCTGAGTTCTGCTTAAGAGACAGTTGTCCCCCAGGGAGCAATCCGAGGAGGCCGTGACTACAAGCACACAACCCCCAACACCTAAGAGTAGGCAGAGGTGTGATCCTCAGGCAGTTCTGCAGAAGAGAGCACTTTCTTTCAATGTCCAGAGTCCCAGAGACATCAACCAGTACAGATGTGTGCAGCTGTCTTCTATGCACAAAAGTGGCAGCTCCCAGCAGTCATGAGGAGTAAGTGAGACGTGCTTACCTCGGTAACGATAAAGTGCATTCCAGAGAAACTGTGCAGCCACCAGTGGCCTCTCTACGAAGATGGTCTCTCCCTTCCGGATCAGTTGAGTGGCAAACAGTCCCTTTCCCTAAACAGACATAAAAGGAACATGATGCTCATAAGAAGGTACCAAAGACACACTTCCAAGAGCTCCTGGGAGGCCATCCAGACTCACCTGCACATGCCTCCCTCTTCACAGGGGCCTCTGCCTCTGAGGATTCAGAATGAATGTTCTGCAACCTTCCTAAATTTCTGCCCTGGAAAAGTGGCTCTGACCTCCTTTCACATGCACCTTCCAGCCCTTGGCTGCTGGTCAGGGGGAAGAGCTGTAATAGCAACTATGAATGGCTACTTGGGAGTTCTTAGAATGGCTACAGCAGGGCCAAAGATCCCAGCTGGCTGACGAGCTGGAAATGACAGGGCAGCCACTTTAACCCAACCCCAACCCTTACAACCTGCCAAGGTCCCAACAATGAAGCTGCTGCTCAGGGCTGCAGAGAAACCCTACACCTGTGAGGAAGGAAGTTCAGTTTGGAGAAATGCCTTGGGCAGTGAGGGACAGCATCTAGGGTGGCATAGTACCTGCTACCAAACAAGTCTGCAGGTGTGGTACTGAAAGGAATGAGCTCATCCTAGCATCAGCCCTGATGTTAATTTGCTGTGAACCTGTGAGCCAAATGCTTCACTTTGCACCATTTTCCATGTGAGAAGTATTGATTATACCTACAAGTAGTTTCCAGAATGCAGTGATACAGTACAGGTATGTCACGGGCTCTAGCCCCTTATGATTCAGTGTGAGGTGGCTAACTAGAAAAAGGGCATCATCTGGGACATTTGAATCTTAGGTCCCTTCCCCTGACCTGCTGAATCAGAATCTGTATCTTAAGAAGCCCACAAACATCCTACGGATGTTCAAGTTTGAGAATGACTGGTCTCATACCCTGCCATCCGTCCATCCATTTCAGGTAAACAACACTGTACACAACATAATTAGCAATGAGTAAACAACTGAACTGCCATCTCTCAACTGCACCATTCTCAGGAGTTGGCTTCAGAACCCAGGCAGTTACTGGCCCTGTTGGCGCTGAGCCCCCGCGCTCACTTAGAGAAGACAGCAGTGCCCATGCCAACACTGAGGGAGACACAACACAACACAAGGGGAAGAAAAATGCGTGACCCAGCAGTGAAAATGCCCTGTCACTGACTTCCTGAGTAGCTGTTTCCTTCTAGCACTGGTGCTCTGGCAAGATGGGGGGGCCTAACTAAACCTAGAGCAGAAAAGTTGTACAGACCAGGATAGGCCACAAAACCTCAATCCTAATAAACTTTCAACTCTCATGGGAAAATGGGACAGGTGAAACAAAACCAGGGGTAAAGCCATAAGTGCATTTTGACAGACTTCCTGGAAGCCTTACCTCTACATTTTATAGCCTCTGAGCCCCAAGTTGGCAAAATGAAAATTTAGTCTTCCTCTACAGGACAAAACAACGTGAAGACCCACATGATCTCTGGTAACTTCAAATTTCAGTACTGGAAAAATTTAGAGCTCTTTCTTCCTGTTCTGGAAGTACTTCGTAATCAAAAAAAAAGGGAGGTAGGGCCAGAGGGTTAGCTCAGTGGTTCCGGCGCCTGCCTCGCAAGCGCAAGGTCCTGAGTTCGATCCCCGGTAACCACATATAATGCTGGGCATGGAGACACACTCACCAACAATCAACACCGCATACCACAATGCCGGATGTGGTGGCTCACGCCTGTAATCCCAGCACTCGGGAGGCAGAGACAGGAGGATTGCTGAGTTCGCAGCGGCTTGCCTGGGCACCATAGTGAGCTCAGGGCCAGCCTGAACTACAAAGCGAGACCCTGTCTCAAAAAAGCAAAAAAAAAAAAAAAAAGAAAAAGAAAAATACAAATGACCAAAATAATTCAAAAGGAAGAAAGTTCAGACAGACTCAAGCCAGCCTGGATCTAACTAGTGTGTAGGGGGGAATGGCTTTCTAGCGAGTATGCATAGGATCCACTCAGGTTTCAGACCCAACTGGTCCTGTCCCTGGGGAACCAGTTGGTACAGTTTTGAAAATCACTCCAGCCAGTATTTATAGAAACCATAAAATGTAGTAAAAAAAAAAAATCAACAAAAAAACTAGGCCCTCTTCTCTATATGGTTTCATAAGACAGTTCTCCCAAACTTTCGAACAATAAATAATTATTATTTTACCCTAAATCAAGCAAGATCATCATGTGGTAGCCTGAAAATGATACAGAGAAATAAATTACAAACCAATCTCATTTGATGAGTACAGATGCAGAAGCCCAGGATAATCCACCTTGTTACCAGGCCATATGGATATATGATTTTCTCTACTAGCAGATTAGATGTAGACATGGAGTGGGTAACCACAGTTTTTGTTTGTTTGTTTGGTTTTTGTGGTACTGGGGATCAAACCCAGGGCACTCTATCACTGAACTATATTTTCTGTTCTTTTCATTTTTATTTTGAGACAGATTCTTGCTAAGTCTCTAAGTTTTCTAGGCTGGCCTAAAACTTACAATCATCCTGCATCAGCCTCCCAAGTATCAGGGGTTATAGGCATGAGCCACAACCTGGGTCTTGATAAAAAGATAGGACACGACAACTGGGCAAAAAGAATGGCTGAAATGATGAAGTGAGAAGGAAGCAGTGAAGAAAGGAAGGGGCTAAGAGATTAGAGAAGCTAAAAACATAAGTGAGTATTACCACAATGAAATGAAGACCTATCAAACTGTGAGCTGCCTGGGAACACAGAGGCTCTCGGTGGAGATGGAGATGTGAGCAGGTCAGGAGACCAAGGGTCTTGGACAGTTGGTTACCTATGGAAAAAGAGTCTTCAGATGCCTCCAGAGCAGAAACAGGACAAAGGATGCCTATAGTGGGAAACTGCATCAATATGAAAATGCCAACAGCAGAAGGATACACACAGATGCTACATATTATAAATCCTTCAACCTATTATCCCCTGAAATCTAAATGAGAACAAAACAATACCATTTTGCACATGTCAACAAAGAAAGAAAGAAAATAATGTTAGGGAGGACAAAGGGTGCCCCCTCTGAATGTAAACGCCAAGATCTTTGATTCCAGGGGTGAAAAGTAAGATACAACATAAAGGTTGCATAAACAAAAGGGTTTGGCTGATGAGCTGTAGTCCTCCATGAAAAGGACTATTATTCAACTCTTTAAAATTAGCATATAGTGGATCTGAATGTTAAATCAAGAACATCTAATCTTCTGGAAGACAAAATAAGTACAACTTTTAAAGACATAGGTGTAGAGCTGAGGGTTTTTAGTTCAGTGGTTCTGGTGTCTGCCTGGCAAGCTCAAGATCTGGAGTTCGATCTCCAGTACCACTTATCATAGTGCTGGGTATGGTGGCTCACACCTGTAGTCCCAGCACTAGGGAGGCAGAGTGAGGAGGATGGCTGTGAATTGGAGGCTTGCCTGGGCTACACAGTGAGCTTAGGGCCAGCCTGAACTACAGAGTGAAACCCTGTCTCAGAAAAAAAAAAAGAAAAGAAAAGTAAAAAAGGAGACATAGGTATAGGCAAGGACTTTCAGAACAGAATCTCAACTGCACAATAAATAATACCAAGAATCAATAAATAAGTTCATATCAAATTAAAAAGCTCCTGCATAGCAAAGGAAACAGTCAATAGAGTGAAAAGACAATTTACAGAATAGACAGAAAACTTACCAGATATTCCATGGCCAGAGGACTAATATCAAGGAAATATAAAGAACTAGCTGAGGGCCGGAGGGTTAGCTCAGTGGTTCTGGCGCCTGCCTCCCAAGCGCAAGGTCCTGAGTTCGATCCTCGGAAACCACATACAATGCTGGGCGTGGAGACTCACGCCCACCAACAATCAACACCACATACCACAATGCCGGACGTGGTGGCTCCTGCCTGTAATCCCAGCACTCGGGAGGCAGAGACAGGAGGATTGCTGAGTTCGCGGTGGCTTGCCTGGGCACCACAGTGAGCTCAGGGCCAGCCTGAACTACAAAGCGAGACAAACAAAAACAAAACAAAAAAAAAGAACTAGCTGAGTGTAGCAACACATGCCTATAATCCCAGCCCTCTAAAGGATCAAGTAGGAACACTGCCATGAGTTCTAAGCCAGCCTGGCCTACACAGTGAGTTCAAGGTCAGCCTAAACTGCTTAGCAAGACCTTGTCTCAAAAAGACAAAAAAGGGCCAGAGATTTAGCTCAGTGATTCCAGCGTTTGCCTTGCAAGTACAAGGTCCCTGGTTCAATCCTGGTAACCACATACAACAATACCAGGTGTGGTAGCTCACGCCTGTAATCCCAGGACACTCAGGAAGCAGAGGCAGGAGAATTGCTGTGAGTTCGAGGCTAGCCTGGGCTACATAGTAAGCTCAGGGGCGCCTGAACTACAAAGTGAGACCCTGTCTCAAAAAAAGACACCAAAAAACAAAAAGGCCAGGCATGGTGGCATACACCTGTACTCCCAGCATTCGAAGAGGACCACCATGAGTTTGAGGCCAGCCTGAACTACAAGCAACATCTTTTCTTAATAAAAAAAGAATATATAAAGAAATTAAAAAACCAGACCCCTCCAAGACCCAATTAAAAAAAACAGGCAACCAAAATGAACAGACATTTTTCAAAGAAGTACAAATGACCAATAAATTCATGAAAAAAATGCTCATTATCACTGGTCATCAGAGAAATGCAAATTAAAACTACACTGATAGTTCACGCCTGTAATCCCAGCACTCGGGAAGCAGAAACAGGAGGATCGCTGAGTTCAAGGCTTGCCTGGGCTACATAGTGAGCTCAGGGCCAGTCTGAACTACAAAGCGAGACCCTGTCTCAAAAACAAAAACAAAAACTACACTGATAGGGCCAGAGATTTAGCTCAGTGGTTCCAGCACCTGCCTCGCAAGCGCAAGGCCCTGAGTTCGATCCCAGTAACCACATACAATGCTGGGCGTGGGGACTCACACCCACCAGCCATCAATACCACATACCACAGTGCCAGGCATGGTGGCTCACGCCTGTAATCCCAGCACTCAGGAGGCAGAGGCAGGAGGATTGCTGAGTTCGAGGCTTGCCTGGGCTACATAGTGAGCTCAGGGCCAGCCTGAACTACACAGTGAGACCCTGTCTCAAAAAAAAAAAAAAAAAAGATAACAGCAGACAGGGTAATAACTACTGTTATTATCTTATTATCTGATTATTAAATTGTTTTATTTTTTTCAAAAAATAATCAGTCTGTACTCGCTTCGGCAGCACATATACTAAAAAATAATCAGTTTATTGATATTGAAATCAGTTTGATATAGATTCACTATTGCACCCAAAAAGTAGTTTCTACAAATGTCATTTAGTATATACATACATATATGCACAAGCATCAGATTATGAGTGATTTTTATCTTTAGTTTCCTTCTGTACTTTTTTTTTTTTTTTTGAGACAGCGTCTCGCTTTGTAGTTCAGGCTGGCTCTGAGCTCACTATGTGGCGTAGGCAAGCTTCGAACTCAGCAATCCTCCTGTCTCTGCCTCCCGAGTGCTGGGATTACAGGCGTGAGCCACCACGCCCGGCACTGTGGTATGTGGTATTGATTGTTGGTGGGTGCGAGTCTCCATGCCCAGCATTGCATGTGGTTTCCAGGGATCGAACTCAAGACCTTGCGCTTGTGAGGCAGGCGCCGGAACCACTGAGCTAACCCTCCGGCCCTCCTTCTGTACATTTTATATTTTCTTCTACAACGAACTTCTATCATAATAAAGACAAAATCATTCATGTCACTCCTGCTGTTTAAAACCCCTCAAATGTTCACCTGGCAATTGGGTTCTCGCCCAGTACGTTAGTGCTCCAAGACCCTTCATAAAGTGCTGATCTGTCCGCATCCTACCATCTACATTTCACACAAAGAGGTTCCTCAGGACCCATGGTCTCTGCAACTGTATGTCCCCATCAACGTTCCCAGGTCCCCGCATCAGTGCCTTCAGCCAGGGCTAGGAGGCTCAGAGCCCCCAGCACCGTCTAAATCAGCCACAGCAGGCCGCGGGTGAAAGGACCCGGCTCCGCAGAAGCAGGGACGCACTGCTACTCTGAAGTCCGGGATCCACCGTGTGACGACTGTTCCAGGAGCCTGAACACCGAGACAGATAGGGAATCCCGGAACACGAACAGGGAGCGGGCCAAACGACACCAGAACCCCTAGACATGGATCTTCGGGGCTATCTCGAAGGACTCAAGGGGTGCGGGCTCCGGGCGGGATGTACCCTGGCCTCACCTTTGAGCTGTTCACGAATCGTACTTCCACTGCAACCCGGGCCGAACCTGCCACGCCCACGCAGAAGGAGAACACCTCGCACATGGAGGCCGCCATCTTGGGCACGCCTCCGCCTTCTGACCCTTGACCCCTCCTGACCCGGGAAGCTTCTTTCCTGAGGCCCCGCCCCTTGCCGAGTGCTCGCGAGGCGGAGCGATTTGTCCGGCAAATTCGAATTTCGGTTTCTTCGTTCATTGACTAGTGTAGCTCGGTTTGCCTTTGGACTCACATCTGTGCAGTTTGTGCCTGTCTGCCTGCGTGTTCGCTATCAGAGTCTGCGCATGTGTAGTTTTGATGTATTCGAGCCCCAGTACACGTTTGTGTCTGCTGTGCCTCTCCACCGACTGGCTTGCTGACTGAGAAAAGCGTTTTATGGACCCAGCAGAGAGAACAGCCAAACGCAGTTACTTCTGTCCCCTCTTTCATACTAAAAGATAGGAACTGGGGCACATTCATCTCACCTACTCATCCTTTAAAGACTGGAGCAAAACTTCCAGTCTCCTGTGAGGCCACGAGTTTGACTCCCCGTACAAAAAAAAAAAAATCCTTTCTCCATAAACCATCTGTAGCAGGACAGACAGTGCTAGGAAAGGTCAAACTGGAAGGGTGGCTGTCTGTCTCAGATTCTCCAGGGGTTTAGGAACTTTTACAGCCTGGGAAAGGTCCAGAGTTGACCCCAGTCAGGTCTAAGGACATTTTAAACTGGGTGCAGGAGTCTACACATGCATCATTCTGAGAAGGGAGAGAGGGGTGTCCTCATTCAGCACCCCAAAAGCTGCCAGCCACCAGCCTACAGCACTTGTCGCCACAGCTAGGCCTGACCAACATATTTTTCTTTCCTTCTTCCTCATTTGTGTTTCTTGAAAAAGAACTTGTGTCTGCCCATGGTGTGGTTTCACGGTGACATTTGGGGATTGGATAGTAATTGTTTTTTGGGTTATTTGGGTTTTTTTGTTTTTATTTTTTGAGACAGGCTCTTGCTTTGTAGTTCAGGCTGGCCCTGAGCTCACTATGTAGCCCAGGCCAGCCTCGAACACAGCAATCCTCCTGCTTCTGCTCCAGAGTGCTAGGATTACAGGTGTGAGCCACCACACCCGGCACTGTGATATGTGGTACCAGGATCAAACTCCGGATCTTGTGCTTGCAAAGCAGATACTGGAACCACTGAGCTAAATCCCCAGCCCCTGATTAGTAATTGTTTTGTAGATAACTGACTGATTGATTAAAAAAAAAAAACCTGGCAGATGTGGTGGCACATGCCTGAGATCCCACCACTCTGGAAGTTTTAGTCAGAAGGATCTTAAATTCAGTCTTAGCATGGGTCACTTAGCAATTTAGCAAGGTCCAGCCTCAAAATTTTAAAATAAAATAAACTTTTAAAAAGTGCTGAACATGTAGTTCAATGTAAAGACTCTAGATTTAATCCCCAGTACCACAAAAAAATAGAAGTGGACCAGTTTTTTTCTGAAAAAGCCATATGCAGCTGGATTCCTTTGATTAATAGAATTGACTTTGGGTCCTGCCTTAGAAAGGACTTCCCTGAAGACAGGGACAGAGAAGCGTTCTTGAGGCCAGATGCTGGCTACCCTCACACCTGCTACCTGGTATCCAGGAATCCACCCCCTTAGGTGCAGGTTGTTTTCCAAGGCATTCCTTGGTTGCCAGCCTTTCACCCCCCCAAGCTGCTGTGAGCAGAGGGACCTGCCCTCCTTCCATCCACTTTCTACCCCCTGCATCTCCCATTCCCAGCCATTGTAGAATGAATAGTCTAAACTTAGCTGTGAAAACGAAGAGCTCCCTAGAGAGAAACTAAGCAGATTCCTGGGAAGGAAAGGCAGCCACAAGTCAGGATTTTGTAGGGGACAGGGGGTGGCATGGAGGCAACATGACTATTTTGTGAAAATATAGCACATTCTGACAAAATGGACTCAAATTTCTCTATTCTACATAAAGAGGTGGAAGTTGAGGCAGGAAGCTGGAGAGGGTAAACTGGTGGTCAGGGCTGCATGTTCTTCAAGGAGGCAACTGGAGCTAAGCTTCTGAGAGTGGTACCAATTCAGGCAAATGAAGGAAATGCCCAGCAACTGTGAGGACAAGTAGCCAAACGTCTGTCCCTCTCTCTTCTTTGCTCTCAAATCCACCATCTCTGGTGAGGAAGATTCTTCTACACAGGGCACTGATTATGTGAGACCTTTGTTCGCCAAAGCAGGCCAGGAAAAGACTGATTAATGCCTGGGAAGCCAAAGCTGGTGTCGGTACCACTCGCTCAAGTGGGGGACACTAAAAGCTTGCATACTTAGTACTGGGCCAAACGCCGTGTGAATGCTTTACAGATATCACACTGCCCCAGGAAGTATGTTATCAATACCCTTTACACAAATGAAGGAACATGGCTCAGAACTTCAGTAACTTGGCCAAGGGCATAGCTGACAGCCAAAGTCAGTGCCTCTGGCCATCACACTAGTCCTGCTCCCAGAGCATGATACAGAAAAGGAAGCCCGGCTTGACAATTCCAATTTCTTTGCTGCCCTCAGACTCTGAGGAGGCTCTTCATTGAGATTTGGAGTAGGCAAGTCCAGTAAATGCCCCAAGGAAAGACTGGCCCATTTAGTAGGGCTTCTCTGCCAGTCCTCAACTGCCTGCTCCTGACTCAGGATCTTCACTCTGGATGCTGGAAGGCTCATCTGGGGAGGCATCCACAGCAGACAGGCCTGGCAGTTTCAGCTTTTGCTGCTTCTGGTACTTGACTCTGCGGTTTTGGAACCAGATCCTCACCTATCACCGGGAACAATGACCAGACATTAAAATGTGCCCAGCAAGTCCCACTACTCCCCCAGGCCCACAGCAGTTACCGCTTGCTGGCTGGCCATGCTCTTCCTGCTACAGGGAGCTCTCCTCCCAAAGGCCCCCCATCTATAATCCTAATCACCATACATGCACAACGGTGTTTACTTCATAGGCTCCAGCGACGTGCTGGACACACCGTAGGTGGTGGTGATACAGTGGTAAGCAACAGAGGCACAGTCCCTGCCCTCACGGAGCTCCCACTCACATAAATTGGCTGTGGTGGGATGTTCCTGTAATCCTAGAACTCTGGGAGGCTGCAGCAAGTGGATTCCAAATTCGAGCCCAGCTGGGGCAAGTTAGCAAGCAAGACCTTGTCTCAAAAGAAAAAGGGTTGGGTGGCCTTCAGTTCACGTCAGCAGAGAAGGCTGGGCTCAGAGTTGGTACGTTAAAGCACAGGAATAGATGAGGCCAGTTGTAGAGCTTGACATCCCAAAGGAAAGAAGCCTGCAAAAGGGTCAGAAGTGGCCAGAAGCTGGGAGGAAAATCCACAGAGCATAGTGTCTGGAAGCCAAGAGGAGAACGTGTTTCAAGAGGGGAAGGAGTGGTCAGCTGTAGCGAAAGCTGCTGCAGGGTGAGGGAGTTGAGGAAAGGGAAGCATTTATTAGCCTTGGCAATGTGGAGGTCATCCGAGACCTTGCTGAGAAGTTTTGATGGCATGTGAGGGGAGGTGGTCTACTGGAATGGGTTAAGGGATGATGGGAGGTGAGAACATGGAGGGAGAGAATGGAGGAAATCCTTGAGAAGTTTCCCTGTAGCAGAGAAAGGACACAATAGCTGGAGAAAGGACTGGGCTACATAGTGAGTTCATGGGGATGGCCGTCAAGGGAATAGTTCTTATTTTTTAAAAGTCTCTTCAGGACTGGAGATTTAGCTCAGTGGTTCCAGCGCCTGCTTCGCAAGCGCAAGGTCCTGAGTTTGATCCCGTTAACCACATACAATGCTGGGCATGGTGACTCACGCCCACCAGCCATCAATACCACATACCACAGTGCCGGGCATGGTGGCTCACGCCTGCCATCCCAGCATTCGGGAGGCAGAGGCAGGAGGATTGCTGAGTTCAGGCTTGCCTGGGCTACATAGTGAGCTCAGGGCCAGCCTGAACTACAAAGCGAGACCCTGTCCAAAAAAAAAAAAAAGTCTCTTCAATACCTACTTAATTTTACTCCTTAGTTAGCATGGAAATAATTTATTATAAAGAGATGCATATTGCATGTTAGTTCCTTATATAACTTCAGTTGGACTACTTTTCTCATCGCCTAAGGAGTGTACAAAAAGTTAGGGCCTGTCTCCTAAAAGGCTGGTCCATATCTCCTTCCCCACCTCCACTTAGGACTTTCCAGAGGCGTCTGTCCCCAGACTCAGCCCAGTCCCCCAAGAGTGCCCACTCCCACCTGATTTTCTGTAAGATGGAGCCGGGCTGCCAGCTGGGCTCTCTTCTTTCCCACCAGATTGTGCTGTTTTGCAAACACTTTCTCTAACTCTTCCAGCTGCTCCAAGTTAAACATAGTTCGAACTCTCTTTTGGTGTTTCTCAGTGTCCTGAAGGTCCTCAGGAGGGGGCCAGAGGCCTGAGCAGTGAGGCAGCTCCCAGCCTAAAGAGCAGCCATCAGAGAGAAGTTAGCCAGTAGCCACTGGCCATGCATCTTGGAGGAGAGAACTGACATGTAGTTCCACTACCCTACATGCACCTAGCCAGGTAACAGTAAGAAGGCACAGTGATAAAGAAATACAAATAAATTCCCACTGGTAATGTAAAAAGAAAGAAAGAAGAAAGAAAGAAAGAAAGAAAGAAAGAAAGAAAGAAAGAAAGAAAGAAAGAAAGAAAGAAAGAAAGAAAGAAAGAAAGAGAGAGAGAGAGAGAGAAAGAAAGAAAGGAAAGAAGGAAGGAAGGAAGGAAAAGGAAAGGAAAGGAAAGGAAAAGAAAGGAAAGAAAAGAAAAGAAAAGAAAAGAAAAGAAAAGAAAAGAAAAGAAAAAAGAGGAAAAGAAAAGAAATGGGATCTATGTTTTGTACCCTGTACTGGGACAAATTTCAAAGGAGACAGTGGCACACACCTGCAATCCCAGCAATCTGGTAGGCTGAGGAAGCAGACCTGAAGTTCAAGACCAACCCAGGCAATTTAGTGACAGGGAGATCATGTTTTATAAAGGGAGTTAAGGGTAGCTGGAGAAGTAGCCCAGTGTGAAGGCTCTGGGTTCAATCCCCAGTACCACAAACAAAAACAAACTAAAAGAAAAGGAAAGAAAAATTCCAAATGGAACAAATATCTCAATGTAAAAAAGTATACTCACAAAAATCAAGAAATGACCAGGACAGGATTATTTTGTGATCTTAGAGTGGGAAAATCTTTCTAGGGCCGGAGATTTAGCTCAGTGGTTCTGGCACCTGCCTCGCAAGCGCAAGGTCCTGAGTTCGATCCCCGGTAACCACATACAATGCTGGGTGTGGCAACTCATGCCCACCAGCAATCAATACCACATACCACAGTGCCGGGCATGGTGGCTCACACCTGTAATCCCAGCACTCGGGAGGCAGAGACAGGAGGATTGCTGAGTTCTAGGCTTGCCTGGGCTACATAGTGAGCTCAGGGCCAGCATGAACTACAAAAGTGAGACCCTGTCTCAAAAAAAAAAAAAATCTTTCTAAACTTGACATAAGATATAGAATTCATTTATAAGAAGGTTAATACATTCAAATCCCAGCTTCGCTGGAGGTTGAGGCAGGAACATTTTAAGTTCTAGGCCATCCTGGGCAATCTAGTGAGACTTTGTCTCAAAATTTAAAAATAAAAAATGAAAGAGCATCCCTGTGTTCAATCTGCAGTACCCGAAAAAGGAAAAAAGATTATACATTCAAACACATGAAAATTTTTTTCTCCGTGACATTACTTAATCAAAATCAAAGGCTCATAAACTAAGAAAAAATATTTGCAGTTCATTACAATCAAAGGGCTAATCTTCCCAATGTACAGAGTTTCTACAAATTGATTGTTTTAAACATCCAACTAGAGCCAGTGATTAAGCTCAACAGGTACCATGCCTCAAGTGAAACTAAGGCCCAAGTTTGATACTGGTACTGCAAACAGACAAACAAAAAACAAAAACTAACTAGGAAAATGAACAAATACACAGGTAACTCACAGAAAAGGAAACAAGGTTCTCGACATGCAAAAAAGAATGTTCAGGGGCCGGAGGGTTAGCTCAGTGGTTCCAGCGCCTGCCTCGCAAGCACAAGGTCCTGAGTTCGATCCCCGGTAACCACATATAATGCTGAGCGTGGAGACACGCCCACCAACAATCAACACCGCATACCACAATGCCAGACGTGGTGGCTCACGCCTGTCATCCCAGCATTCAGAAGGCAGAGACAAGAGGATTGCTGAGTTCGCGGCGGCTTGCCCGGGCACCATAGTGAGCTCAGGGCCAGCCTGAACTACAAAGCGAGACCCTGTCTCAAAAAGCAAAAAAAAAAAAAAAAAAAAAAAAAAAAAGAATGTTCAATCTAACGTATCCTAGAAAATGTGCCATTTTTTTCTTCCATCAGACTGCCTGTTGGGCAAAACACTGAGTTGTGGGGAAAGTGACCACTCTCACCACCGCTGGGGTAAGTGCAGGGAGGGTGCAAGATCTACAGAGGACAACCTGGCAACATTATGCGACCACACAAGCTTAACCAGCCATTCTGGCCATGCAGGAATCTTCTGGGTGCTAGGGTGTTCACTGCGGCACTGTATCTACTGCAAGAGCAAATGAGCTGGGGATTTGACTCAGTGGTTCCAGCGCCTGCCTTGCAAGTGCAAGGCCACAAGTTCAAGCCCTGATACCAAATAAATAAATCAAGAGCAAAAGAGAATCAGTCAGTGGGGTCTGATGGATTATCTTATACATTTACAATGAACCCCAGTGTGGTTGTAAAAGAAGCTATTGATGGACTGGAAAAAGCTTAAGATGTGGTCAGGTGAAAAGTATAAAGTGCAGTGTGTAGGTATGCACAGGAAAAAAGAGACGTGCAGAGGTTCCACGAGGGGATAAGGGTGGGAGAAGAAACTTTTCTCTGTGTATCTTACTAGACATTTTGAAGTTGTGTGAATGTAAACCCCAGCAAAAATCCAACTTGAAAACAAGACAACTGGAACAGAAGTGAGTGAACTACATTCAGCCTCCAGGTGTGTGAAGAGCTCCCAGGTACAGTGTGCGTCTGGCGGGGGTTGGCAGTGCAGGTTAGGGCACCGCAGAGCAGGATTGAGGACCTGGAGGATGGGCCGGGAGCGCGAGTAGAAGCAGGCAAGAGGGTTACAGTGACTGGTCTGCTTGTTAAGGCTTGAACTAACTTTGCTCCTCTTTCCCTCAGGGAACATAAGCAGGCATGACTTACATAGCCCCAGATGGCAAAAACTTGTGTAGATTAGCGTCGGAATTCAAAGGGGTACCACAGTTATGTTCGCGCTGTTCTCAGGGCCGCACCCCAGAGCGCGGCAGGTGTGGCCCCAGATCACCCACGGCATCCACCTCTCCGCGCCGCCGAAAGGGCCTCGAAGTCCCCACGAGAGCTCGAGGGGTGAGTTTGGGCCACCGGGCGTTACCCCGGGATGGTGCGGAAGCCCGCAGGGCGGAGTCCCCGGGCGGCCCCGCTCCCCTGCCGCGAGCCGGTCTTTCTCAGGGCCACGTGCCTCAGTGTCCCCCGCCAGGTGAGCGGCGCGCGCGGGGCTCGGACGCGGGGCCCTCCCGCCCGGACGCGGCCCCCATCGTACCTGTGACTCCGACGCCCGCGAGCCCGCCGAAGGGAGCCGCGCGGAGCCGGGGCACAGCGGGCGGCCAGGAGGCCGCGCACGCCCAGGGCAGGGCCGGGCAGGGGCACCGCCGGGCCGCCGACCAGAGCCCCACGGCCGCGGCGCAGGCGAGCACCGGGGCGGCGACGGGCGGCGGGGAAGCGGCCCGCGCGCGGGGACCGGGCCTCGCCAGGATGGCGTCGACGGAGAAGGAGGGCGCGGGGCGCGGGGGAGCGGGCAGCCCGCGCTCTCGTGGCCCGGGGCTGGGCATGGCGCAACCCGCCCAACGGGCGCACGAGGGAGCAGCGAGCCGAGGGTCAAGCGCAAGTACGGCCTGGCCGGGCTGAGGGGAGTCAGCGGGCGCCGGCCCTTAAACCTGGGGGGGCGGGGCCTGCAGAGTCCGGGTGCTGCAACTCCCACAGGCAGGACAGGTGGGCACAGCATTGGGCTCTGGACTCTCCCACCGTCAAGTTCAGAAAATGTTCACGCAATCCGGTGGGATCACAGCACCCAGGAGGCTGAGTCAGGAATATCGTGCGAATTCAGTGCCTGCCTAAGCTACATAGTGAGTTCAGGCCAGTCTGAACTACAGAGCAAGAAAGACCCTGTCTCAAGTAAATGCCCATCCTAACAAATCAAACATACATTCAAACAGACAAAAAGTGCCGATCCTGGGGACGGGGGTGAACTCCCTCTCTGACTTACTGAGAATTCTGGGCAAGCTGTTTTTTCCCCTCACTGTTACTGGGGCAGTGACTTCCCCCAACCCCCACCCCCACTGCCCTGCTGGGGCAGAGGCAGTTCTGAGGAGACTAGACAGTGCCCACCTGTGAGGCCTTCCTTACTCTGAGCCATCTTTGAACCAGACTCAGCATTTTAGAAATGACCAAGCATTTTAGAAAGTTTAGTTTATTTACAAACTTGATGAAATGCCACATGAGATGTTTCAGGCCTGTGGTTTCAGTTATTTGGGAGGCTGAGACAGGAGGATAGGAAGTTCGAGCCCCTCCTGGCCAATCTATGGAGACCCTGCCTCAAAATAAAGAGGGTTGGGCTGGGGGGAGAGGCACACCTGTAATCTCAGCACTTAGGAGACTCAGGCAGGAGGATCACCAAGAGTTCCAGGCCAGCTCGGGCTAGAGAGTGAGTTCAAGGTCAGTCTGGACTACAGAGTAAAAATTCTATTATTTAATTAACTAATTAAAAAGGGCTGAAGATGTAAGTTACCTGACTGGGTTTGATCCCAGTGGCATGGGAGGGGGAGTAAATTTGCCACCAGGTGCTTGAATACACTGCTGTGATTGCTCATTTCTTTTAATCATCTCAGCAATTTTTCTCTTTTTTTTTTTTTGACCAAGGTCTCACCATGCAGTTCAGACTGCCCTTGGACCCACTAGCCCCGCAACCCTCCTGCTCAGCCTTCCCAATGCTGAGATTATAAGGGGTGTGCCACCATGCCTAGCTCTAGGAATTTTCTCTACCCACACCACGCAGGTGCCCACTGGAAAAGTATTTCCTATGTCCAAAATGGTAGAAAGGGAAAACCATGCAGGGTTTATATCCAGAGTTTGTGGCATTATAATGGCTCCAGATTAAGAAATACTAACTCATTCCCAACACATAGGAGCTGCCTGCCTACCAAACTTCTGGGTTATATGGTGCAGAGCAGTTCGGTAGCAGTTTTTCTTGGGCAAGTTAAAGGCTCTAGCACGCTTAAGTGAAGTAAATCAGACACACGTGTTTAAATACCACATTGTTTCTCTGGTGTGAGAAACCAAAAGTGGAAATAAGACTGAAATGTATAATAGATATTGCAAAATAGGAAGAAAAAGTGTTCAAATACGAAGGGAGACAAAGGAGTGGGAACAGGACAAGAAAGAAGAATAGAAGGAAAAAATGGAAACGAAGCTTTTGTAAATGGAACAGGAGTCAAAGGGGGGAAGGGAAAAAAGCAAGATATGTAAAAGTACAAATCCCCTATGATAAGTGTTATCATTATACATATCTAAAATGTACCAATAAATGTTTTGCTTTTTTCATTGATTTTTTTTTTCCTGTACTGGGGATCGATCTCAGGTCCTTGTGCTTGCAGGGTAGGTATGCTATCACTTGAGCTAAATCTCTGTCCATGTGTTGCTTTTTTAAAAAAAGTTAAAGGTTAAAATTTTTTTGAACCCAGATCCCTTACAATTACCTACATCCCCAGTCCTTTATAAAAAAGGACAATGTCCTGAGTTCAGTCCCCAGTACCCCAAAAAAGTACGTGTGTGTGTGTGCCTGTGTATGTGACATGTATGTGTATGTGTTTACATGTGTGTGGTATTGGTGATAGAACCCAGGGCCTTTGTACTAGGCAACATACATCTCCAGCCCTCTTTTTTTTTTTTTTTTTTGTGAGACAGGGTCTCATTTTGTACTTCAGGCTGGCCCTGAGCTCGCTATGTAGCCCAGGCAAGCCTCAAACTCAGCAATCCGCCTGTCTCTGCCTCCTGAGTGCTGGGATTACAGGCATGAGCCACCACGTCCAGCACTGTGGTATGTGGTATTGATTGCTAGAGGGCGTGAGTCACCACGCCCAGTATTGTATGTGGTTACCGGGATGGAACTCAGGACCTTGTGCTTGGGAGGCAGGCGCTGGAACCACTGAGCTAAATCACCGGCCCCTCCAGCCCTCTTTTTTTTAAGGCAGGGTCTTGCTATGTAATTCAGGCTGATGTGAACTCACTATGTAGTCTAGGCTGGCCTTGAATTTACAGCAATCCTTCTGCCCAAGCCTCCCAAGTACTCAAATTACAGGCATGCTCCAACACACCTGATTCAAACCTTCATTTAGTTGTACAAATTTTTTTTTAATTTTTTATTTATTTATTTTTTTGCTTTTTGAAGACAGGGTCTCGCTTTGTAGTTCAGGCTGGCCCTGAGCTCACTATGGTGCCCGGGCAAGCCGCCGCAAACTCAGCAATCCTCCTGTCTCTACCTCCCGAGTGCTGGGATTACAGGCGTGAGCCACCACGTCCGGCATTGTGGTATGCGGTGTCTCTGCGCCCAGCATTATATGTGGTTACCGGGGATCGAACTCAAGTCCTTGCACTTGCCAGGCAGGCGCCGGAACCACTGAGCTAACCCTCCGGCCCTATTTTTTTTTTTTTTATGTTTTGAGACAGGTCTTACTATGCAGTTCAGGGTGGCCTTGGACTCTATATAGCTCAGGCTGGCCTCCAACTTGGCAGGGATCCTCCTGCCTCAGCCTCCAAAGTCTTGGAATTATAGGTGTGCTCTACTGTCTCCGGTTTAAACCATATGAATACTTAGAAAGAATGGATACATGTGTCCAAGAGTTCCCCAACTGACCTCCAACCAACCTCCACCCTTCTTCCTGCTTCCCAGGCCTCTCTAACTACAGAAGGGAACGACTTCTCGATCTAAATCCATGAATATGCAAATGAATTGGGCAGAGAGAAAGAAAAATGGTAATAATAACAGGTAATATTTACAGATCGCTGTGCACTTAGGTATCTCAACTAAGTGGAGAATAAATTTCCTTCTCTACACGAAGGAGTAAGCATGGAGGCTCCAACAGTCTATTCTAGTTGAGATCTCAGAGCCCTAGAGAAACTAGGACACTGGGGAGTTTGCCCTGAGGAGCCCCTTTGCTGCCCTTTCTCCCAGCACCTGTGTGGAGTCCTTGTCCTGCCTCTCCTTTCCACCGCCCGCTCTCTTGGAGGTCTCTGTTTCAATACCCACTTCGCCCTCCCTCCTTTCTCTCTTCTGTTCTCCTCCCCCCTCCCTTCTTCTCCCTCTCTCTCCTCCCCTGCTTTCTGTCAGAGCTGAGGTGGAAGGCCCACTCCAGCAGGCCACAGGTGAAGCCCAGCTTGCAGGTGAGGGCTGAGGGCCGACCAGAGAAACCCCACAACCCCACCCTGGCCCAGGCTGGCCCAGCTGCGGCCACACCTGCTCTCTTCTCTGCCCCTCCTGCACCCCCTGTACCTGACAGGCCTAGAGCAAACAGAGCTGTTTGTTCCTACCTCCCTCCCTGGAGTACACAGGGACAGAGACACTGGCACACATCACACTTCACAGTTACCTAGTGTTTTCGAACTTTTTCTTATGTACGCTGCTGCTAAGACTCTCTGAAATCCTATGCTTTTTAATTAGATCGAAGTCAACAAACACTTGTTTGAGGTTTTATGAGGGGTACAAAAAGGAATGAAGAGCATAGTTTTGGCCCGGTGGGAGCTCACACCTCTTTTCCTGGCATCTGCAGATCTGGCATCTCCCAGGAATCACCCTGCGCCTCTGAGGCTGCTCTTTTGGCCCCCACCCCCACCCCTGGCATTTCCTCACTTAGCTGTGGTGTTTCTCCCCAGCTAGGAGACAGAGCTCCACTGTGCAGAAACTGTCCTGAGGCAGGAAAATTGTCCTGAAGTTGAGGCCAGTCTGGGCTACAATAGTGAGTTCAAGGACAGCCTGAATTACATAATGAAACCTTATCTTAAAAAACAAAAGAGGGCTGAGATTTCGCTCAGTGGTTTCAGCACCTGCCTGGCAAGCACAAGGTGCCTGGTTTGATCCCCAGTAACCACATACAATACCGGGCTCAGTGACTCACACCCACCAGCAATCAGTACCACACACCGCAGTGCCGGGTGTGGTGGCTCATACCTGTAATCCCAGCACTCAGGAGGATTGCTGAGTTTGAGGTTTGCCTGGGCTACATAGTGAGCTCAGGGTCAGCCTGAACTACAAAGTGAGACCCTATCTCAAAAAGAAAAAAAAAAAAAGCCAGGCATGGTGATGCATGCCTGTAATCTCAGCATTTAAGAGGCTGAGGCAGGAGGATCACCATGAGTTCAAGGCCAGGTTGGGCTGTGTAGTGAAACCCTATCTCCAAAAATAAATAAAAGGAAAGAAAAGAAGAGAAGAGAACAAAAAGGAAAACAAAAGAAGAACATTGTGAGTCCATGAAATGAGAAGTGATTGCCCAAAAGGCCCAGGTTTCAGAACTTCACTGTGCCCAACACTCCCAGGACAGCCCAAGCCCAGGTCGACACCTCCTCCATCTTTCTGTCTGCCTAAGAGCTGTCGTGGTTAGCACTTACTGTGGACTGGGTCCTCTGTCTCCCTGTTTCCCCAATTTCTGAAGAGAAAGAAGGATGGTCTCCCAGGGAGTCCCTATCATCTCACAGACACTGGACTATACATACACATTTTGTTGCTATTTTGTTGCATCTCATTTACATATGAGAAAACTGATCCTAGACAGCTACCTAGGTCTCCCTGACTCTAAATCCCACAATGAGGGCTGGGGATGTGGCTCAGTGGTAGAGAAGTTGCCCAGTATATACGAGGTCCTGGGTTTAATCCCATAAAAACACACACATACACACACACACACACACACAAAACATCTCACAAGGAGCACATCCATTTACAGAGTTGAAATTGAATTGAATTGGAATTAAATTGATTTCTTCCTCTGTGTCCTGGCTCTTAGAGGGGAAAAAAAGTATTTTAGAGATAAGAGAAGATGGGGTTATAATAGAAGAATGGCCCTTATAAGAAGCACCTAATTTTAACTACTCTTAACTAACTTTCCACACCAGCAGAAATGACAAATGTAGAAGCTCTTTTTTTTTTTTTTTAAAGTCACCACCGCTCTTAGCTTCAGCTGCTTCCTTAACATGCTTTGCACCAGCCTGGCCTCATGGGCAGCACTAATGGAAGAGAGTGTGCAAGGGTATGTGTGGCCTTTCCCAGTACTTGGAAGCAGAGAGTTAAAGAGAGACAGAATGACAGAACTGCCTGGGAAGAAGGGTCTGTGCTTGGATGGGAGAGATAAAAAGGCCATTGCAGCTGCCACTGGTAGTAGGTGGGAACTTTGTGGGCAAATGCCAGGTGGTATTGGGCAGAGGGGAGAGGGCAGATTGGCCATGCCCCCACCGTCCCAGTCCAGCCCTTCCTTCATACTCTGTAACTTTTCAGGGCTCTCTGGGCTGGTCCCCAGCTTCTGCCATGGGCCCTCAGGCCAGGATGGTGAGCCCAGGCTGGGGCAGCCCTGGGAACTCTGAGGCCCCGCCAGGTGCAGAGGCTGGGGGGGCTCTGGAGAGGGGCGGGGCTCTGGCTCCTGTTTGTTCAGCACCGGCTTGAGGTTCCTGTGAGGAAGTTTGTGTGCAGGCTGATTTGTTTGCTGTTCACACTCTGGTGGAGACCTGCCCCTGGGGGTCCTGGCTTCAAACGCAGGGGTGAGAGAGAGGGGAGGGGGAATGGGCTGAACTCGGAGGCCACAGAACCCAGGGAATAATCTGGGAAAGTCAACATCTGCAGGTACCTGGGGAGGAAAGGGCACTCGGGAGGCTGAGGCAGGAGGATGGAAGGGAAACTCCATCTCAAAAAGAACCAGGAAAGACAAGTGAGGGAGGACCGTTGGAGCCCACTGGACGCAGCACAGGCTCCCAGTGCCGCCCCTGAGGCTGAGGGGCTCACCCTGGCTCCCTACTTTCTTCATAAGAGCCACGTGGCCTCATCTGTCTGTCTCCCCACACCCCGCGGAACTCCTGGTGAGGAATAGCTGTCATGCTGGCGCCCACACCTCTGTGCTGACTCCGTTGGCCTGGGGTATGGCTAAGGAGCTGGAAAAGCTTCCTAATATGATTCTGCAGCGCAGCCAAGGCTGAGCTCCTCTGCCTCACAGCGGGCAGCTCCTCACACCTTCCGCACCGGGGAGTTACCCGGTGTGGTGCGGGTATGGCTCCAATCAGCGGGTCTGAACTGGGGCCTTCAGGTCTGCACTGACACCGCCCTCTGGCGGCCAGTGCCGATGCTCCAGGATTGCGCGGCGGAGGAACCGCTCTATCTTTGCTTTGGCCTCTTCATTCTATTTGTGGTCCTCTCTGCTCAGAGGGAAGAGACGGAGCTGGGTTCCCAGGATTCCTGCACATGTTCACCTTTTGCCCACCATCCTAGATGGCAAAGCGATTCACAGACTTGTCCGCCTGCCTGGCCAAGCCAGTCTTGGGGGTAGGGGTGCGGAATAGACAGCTCAGATCCCCCGCACTCCCTGAAGCAAACCAATTCAGGGAGCTCCCGCTAAGGAGTATGGCCAATTGGGGCAAAGGTCAGGCGCCAAAGAAGCCGCTCATCCTTTTTATTTTCCTCTTGTGAACGCAGGCCGGCTGTGTCTCCAAGGATGGCGTCTCATGTGCTCCGTTGCAAAGTGCCCTTGCACTTCCCCGGCCCTCTTCTTGGATCTGGGCTAGTCTTGTGAATATGGAGAGGGCGGGGCTCTGCAACACACACATACGTGTATGCCACGTGTGTGTGTGTGTTACTAAGGACTGAACCGAGGGCCTTTGCATTGAGCTACATCTCCGTCCATTTATTTTATTGTTTTGAGATAGAAGCTGTCTAAATTGCTCTGGCTGGGTTGGAATTTTCAGCCCCTCCCCCACGTGCTGGGATTACAACCTGGCTAGTTTCATCTTATTGCCACGGTGCTCCAAAGAACAGGGCCTGCTTCTCTGGGCTGCTGGCTGCACCCAAGCAGTTTTGTAGATGCACTGGAGATCACTGGGGATCCCGAGGTTTCACGGACCGCTGTGCTGGATGTAGCAAGATTGTTGCACTGAATCGTAACCATATTTATGAAAAAACATCAGTCTACTTTACAAATAAGGAACACGTTTCACACAAAGGGGGAGGGAGCACAACAAGCTGACCAGCTCACATGGCTAGTGACAGAGGGAGAGGGTCCCCTCTCCCATGCAGCCCGGTGGGCTCCTGTTTGGTTCACTGCCTGCTCTGCCTGCTCCGTGAACAGGACAAGGTTCCTGGCTCACAACGCAAGCTCAGAATCAAGTCTGTGCTTGCTCTGGAGGATCCAGGATCCTGAGAGGCAGAACCTTGTTTTGTGTCTCCACACAGGACTTCGTGCTGTGCCCTGGAGGATGTGAGCCTCCGTTAGTGTTGGGAGAAGGTGCACTTGGTGTCAGGACCTGAGGGCTCCAGGTTGCCCCCTAGTGACAAGCAATTTAGGTCCCCTAAACTCCTGGGCTGGGATCCCATGAGAGTGCAGGAAATAACACTTCAAAATGTGCCACTTTGGGGTTCTGGTTACTTCCTTTGTAGTTTTTATTTTTGAAACAAGGTCTCTATATAGTTCAGGCTGGTCTTGAGCTCGCTGTGTAGTCCAGGCTGGTCTCAAACTAACAATGATCCCCCTGCTCAGCCTCCTGAGTGCTGAGATTACAGGCTAGCGATACTGCACTGGGCAGGTTTTGGTTACTTCAAGTTGAGGGCATTGAATAGTGATACATACAGGGAGGGATTTTTTTCTGAACTTAACTATCTAAAGACAGACCCTCCCAAAGGAACTCAGTAGTCTCTCTCTCTCTCTCTCTCTCTCTCTCTCTCTCTCTCTCTCTCTCTCTCTCTCACACACACACACACACACACACACAATTTCATCAACCAGGGCCACAGCAGAGGACACCAAGGTATGACTCCTGTTCTTCCTCTTTCTCCAAATTATTTTCTCTTCCTACCTTCTTATTATATCCCTCATCTCCTGTCCTCTATAAAGAGGGGAATATAGCAGGTGTGGTGGTACACACCTGAATTCCAGCACTTGGAAGGCTAAAGCAGGAGGATCACATGAATTTGAGGCCAGCTTGGGCTACATACTGAGACCCTGTCTTTAAAAACCAAAAAATAAACTGGGGATGGTGGCACATGCCTATAATCCCAGTACTCATGAGGCTGGGACAGGAGGACTGTCACAAGACTGAGAAGAGTGCAGGCACCCTAAACTACATGATGAGACCCTATCTACATAAATAAAATAAAAAATGAGCTCCCTGAGTTCAATTCCCCATAACAGAAGGGGGGACGTTGAGAGAATAGAAGCTTTTGGATCTCTCTGGGTTTCTGAGTATTCACATCTCTTTCCCGTGATGCTCCTGCTTTATACATGGACTATATTTATGTCTTTTCTCCCATTAATTTGTCTGCTGTTAATTTCAAAGTCTCAGTTCTCAAACCCTCAGGGATAGAGGAAAGGTTTTCCCTCCCCTACGGCAGCATTGAGTGGTGTTCACCTTGCTGTAAATACCTGCTCCTGCTGGGCGCAGTCCCAGCGAGGAGGAGAGAAGGCAAAGATTGTACCAGATAACAGGCGCTGGAATTCAAGGCCTGGAGGGGCGCGGCCCACAGGCCATGTCATTTCTCATGACTGACAGCAGGAGGCGCATGGAGACCGTAAGACGCTGACTCAGGACTTCGCAGCTGGCGAGGAAGAGAACTAAATCTGAGCAGCAGCGCCGAGGCGCCAGAGAGGGCGGTGCGCCAGGAAGACGCCTGTTACACGGGGGTCCCGGGGTTAGGATGGTCTTGGCCTATAGACTGTCTTCTACCAGGGGGAGGAGAAGTGGAAGGCTGGACCCCGAGGGCAAGCAGAGGACAGGTGGAGAGGAAGAGGGGACACTGGTGTCTTGTTCTGGGACTGATTGATCGCTACCTCTTCTCAACTTTATGCAAGTATGTATATATGTATGTAGGTAGGTATGTATTTTGAGGCAGGGTCTCACTGTGTGTTCAGACTGGCCTTGAACTGACCACCCAGGCTGGTGTCAAACTTGATCCTCCTGCCTCAGCTTCCAGTCCTGAGATGACAGGCATGTGCCATCATCTGGGTTTCCCCTCCCCACTTAAATGAAGAGAAACATCTGACCCCATCTCCCAGCAGGAAGAGCAGGTCCCTTCTGAGGTCTTCGCAGATCCCTAAGAAGGGACACAGAGGAAGGGAGGGGTTTGTTTATCACTTCAGAAGTGTCAGTAGCAGGAGAAAGGAAGTCAGCACCCCTCCCAGAAAAGGACTGATTGCAAAGGGCCTTTGTAACTCTCCTGAGGGCAGTGCAGGGGAACCAGTCAGAGTGAGGTGCAGGAGAAGCCCCTCTGAGACTCCTGAGCCAGATGGGCCCCTTGGGCACTGCGGCCTGAGGGCCAGGTTCCCATTTCCGTGCTCTGTGTGTGTTGGGGCTGAGAGGGGTCCAGTCCTGGACCAAACCTCACAGCCCACCCTGAATTTACAGCCCATCTTCGAAGGAAAGAGGTTAAGGGGTGTCCAGTGATGTCTTTTGGCCGCCAAATGGCCAGACCCCACATGCCCCCCTGGGGCCCCTGGCTGTCATGCCACTGCCTGCCCCCAAAATAGGCCCAGGTGAGAGGCCACGGTCTCAGTATTTACACCTGGGCCTTTGCTTCAGTGGCCTTCCCCAGCCCAGCCAGGTGCTCTGTGCGACCCTCCACATGCCCACCTGACGGATGGGGGATTAGGAGTTGGGGACAGAGGGTCAGAGCCAGAACCAGAGGCAAGGAGTGGCAAGATGGGGCCCCTGGGGGAAGGGCCGGGGGTCCTCTTCTCACCCTCTTTCCTCTTCCTCTGTGCATTCTTGTCTTCCGCTCCCTACATTCACCTCTGTCTCTTCTTACCCTCTCTCTGAACTGTCCTCTCTTGATTTTTCTGCCAACCCAAAGTTAAGGGGGGATGAGGCTGGCCCTCCCCACGCACAGTCTTTATAGAAAAGGTGCAAAACTCATGACACACGAAGGGAGAGGAATATCCTTGGCCCCGGCCAGGCTCCTCTCCTGGGGCCGGGGGCAAGGCGTTCGCTCCCCCAACCCGGCGAGTCACCGACCGGCCTGCGCCACCGCGAGCAGAATCGAGGCCGGGGGATTGAGGCTGCCGCGCGTGTTTGCCCCGCGGCCCTAATCTCCGATACACTT
The DNA here is from genome assembly GCA_004025085.1 of Thryonomys swinderianus. Classification (NCBI taxonomy): domain Eukaryota; kingdom Metazoa; phylum Chordata; class Mammalia; order Rodentia; family Thryonomyidae; genus Thryonomys; species Thryonomys swinderianus. Next base: position 9,579 of record PVIC010009213.1, on the reverse strand, counting down.
GCGAGTTGGCTTCCTGCCCCAGGCCGGCTCTGTGAGCAAACAGGCCGAGCACGGCGCTGCATCTGAAATGCAGCATTTGGGCCGCGCTGCGGCGGAGCAGGGCGCGGGGCCACAGCAGTAATCGCCCTTCCGCCCCTAATCCCCCGTCGGCCCCTCCGGCTGCCTGCGGCCCATTGATTAGTAAGAGCGGCGGGCTCTGGCCTTCTCCCCAGGGGCCGCCCAACCCCCCCCCCCGCCCCTCTGCCGAGGTGACGAATGTCCCTGGACAGGGCATGGCGATTGCGGGGGGGGGGAGGGGGGGAGGGGCGGCGGGGCAGATAGGAGAGAGACATCTACAACCAGCTCCTTTCAGGCTGGCACAGGGCCCAGAGCCCAGACCACTGTGTCCTTAACCTGGCAAAGGAGGCAGAGGACCCATGGATGCACCTGGCCTTGGCATCCTGCAAGTTCACATGCCCACATTGAGCATGTGCTGAAGGAGCGGGGTTGGGGTCCTACAGGGAGCCAAGGAAATAGATGGGGCCTATTCTGCGAGCAGTTACAGAGAGGTCAGCCAATACAGGGGCAGAGAGAGGTGGGTGCTGTGGACCTTGGGGGGCAAACCCACCGACGAAAGCTGGGCTTTCCAGAGACAAGACCCCAGTCCCATCTGGCATGAATTTTTGCTTCCCACCCTTCAGCTTCTGGTCCAGACCAGAGCCTCCATCTTCCCCCTTCCCGGACAGCCACCTCAGCCAGGAAAATGGACCCTTCCCCCTTGAGTCAACTGACAGCCCAGCCTGCATGCATGGCCCTCAGGGATCCAGGAAACAGGGCCAACTTCTGACACCTGTGCGCGAAAAGCCTCTCCCAGGACCAGAGGCGGGGCCAAGGCAAGTACACAAGAGCAAAGATGTGGAGAGAAATGAGGCTCCTGGCCCAGAGGACATGGTAGCAGTGAGCCTCTCATTGGATGGATACATTTTAGGAGTGACTCTCCTCCAAGGTTCCAGGTACCAAGGTAGCACTCGAGAGAGTGTTTCCTTCTTTTCTCAGTCCCAGCCGTCCTCATTGCTTCTCGAAGAGCCTTTCCCTGGCCTGAGGTAGCTCTGATCTCTGCCCACCATACCACCTTGACATTGTCCTCATGAAGCACGGGGCTTGGTGCCCTCTGTCTCCCAGGCTAGGCTGAGCAAGGAGGAGCCTTATCTCTCACTGCCAAGTGCAGAACCTAGTGGGCAATGAAGGCTGGTAAATGGCTGGTAAGTGAATAAGGTCGCTGTAATCTCCCACCCAAGCCTGGCTGCCTGAATTCCTTTGTCTAGATGTAGCCAATGGCACCCCTGACATACACACACATTTTTTGCTTTCCATGGGGGGTGGTGCACATCCTGATTCCACGCTCTGCTTCTTCCTCCAGCCAGAGGCCAAAGCCCGAAAGGCAAAGGCCAAGTCTGGTCGGAACTCCTTATGGACCCGCAGCACTCAGACCAGGGTGTGTGTTCCTGCCTGCTTTGTGGTAAACACCCCTGAAGAACTCCACTGGGTGAGTCTCTGAGGCCTGGTTGTGATCGGGGTAGTGATCCAGGTCACCTGTCTCTGCAGGGCAGAAGGGGGCTTAAGCCGGGATCCAGGACCCCAGAAGTCTCTCTGTGTGTGGGCTGCAGGACTCCTCTCCACATCCAGTAACCACATTGGGCAAATTAGGAAGATGTCATCTTTGGGCCTCAAGTTTGTGGCTGGGGTGGGGGCTTCTCGGCCCCTTTCATGGCCACAGACTTCAGTGACTGATGGTGTATGTGTGAACCAGCAGGAGAGTATGGTATCTGTTGGCTGTTGTGTGGTGTGAGCCGAGGATGAGTATGGATTCTGGGGGCTACATAGACATGACTGTAGGTGTGTGGGCTCTTGGCTGGGCACATGTGTCCGTGGAGTAGGGTTGTGTGTGGAGTGTCTCTTGAGCTGTGTTTTTGTAGTGTTTGCTGAAGGTGAGGGTGAGTGGTGTCCGTAGGGCCTCTCTGTAGAATATGTGTGACACGGCTGGGTGCACATGTGTACCATCTGCCCTGAGTGCATATAGGTGGCAAGGGTGCCCACGGACTGTGTCACCACGTTCTGAGAGACCTGGTAAGCTCCCCAGCCAGTGGCTCTGCCTGGCCAGAGGCTGCTGCTCTTTGGAGATGAGCGGGCAGTGCATGGGATCGGGTGTCTCAGGTCAGGGACAGCAGTAACTGTGTGACTAGAGGTTGCGAGCCCCAGGCTTCAACAGCTGGACAAAGACTAGTGCTCGGAGGTCCCGTGTGCCACACAGATCCCCAGCAGGAGAAGGCAGACATGTGGGAGTCAGACTCTTCATCCAGACAGCATAGCTGGGCTCTGGACAAGCCAGGGGAGGAGCCCTGGGGAAGGCTGAGCTCAGACGGTTGCGGGAAATAGGGGAAAAGAGAGAAGCAGCTCTGTTTAGTCCACATGTCACCGTTGGTGCGAAGACAGCCCATGCCAGGTCACAAGCATGGCCCATGCGCAATGTACAACCTACCCACCCAACTCTGGACTTTGGCCTGGCAATCTGTTCTCTTCTGCCTCCTCTGGGGCTGGCAGAGAAGAGAGGGTCCTTTTCACACTGCAGGAGAGGGAAGGGCTGATGAGTACGGGCCTGGCTGAGGCAGCAGGGTAAGTGTGGGCTGAATTCACTGTCACATGAGACCAGGGCCTTACAGTGCAGGCAAGGAGTAGACATAGCACCCCAGAGCCTTCTGCTCCACAGCACTTCAGAATGGCTGCCCACTGGCCACAGGAGACCCGTGACAACACGGAAGACAGAGCAGCAGAGGGAGGACTGAAAGGGAGGAGCCCCGGAACCTGCCACACTTGGCAGGGGTCCCCAAGAGGCCCACAGAGGGCTGTGTAACCTCCAGCTGCAAAACTCTGGCCTCGGTCTTGTCACTCCATTAATAACGACAGGGGAGTAAATCAAGTATAAGTTTCTCTTCCCTTTGACTCCAGCCACAGACTGAGCTAGCCTAGCCTAGGACTGTCCCAGTTTGCCCAAGGAAGCTGAGTGGGTGGTGGCCAGTGCTGATGGCTCTGAGTGGCTCATCCCTGATTTAAGAATCAAATTTGAGCCAGATGCGGTGGCACACACTTGTAGTCCCAGGACTACTGGAGGCTGAGGCAGGAGGATCGTGACCTGAGCCCAGCCTAGTCTGAGCAATTTAGTATATGTGCTGCTGAAGCGAGCACTAGTCTGAGCAATTTAGTGACTCTATCTCAAAGGAAAAAATGGCCGGGGATACAGCTCCCTCTGAAGGCCCTGGGTTCAATTCCTAGTATGAGGGAAGGGGGATCAAACTGGAATCTACAAATCAGATTTTGGAGCCTACATCTTTAGATAGTCATGGGAAGTTTCCCCAACTCTAGAGCTGATTTGAGTGGTCTGGGACCATTTCTTTGGTCTGTGGGGGCTGAAGGACAGGGAAGGGCAGGAGGCAGAGCAGTCCCAGTCTTTGGAGGTCACAGAAAGGGGAGCAGCTGGGACCTCTATGCAGAGGAGGAGGGGGACACGATGCATGAGATTTTTCATCCCTTCAGTAAAACAAGACAGAACAGAATTATTTCTCCTATTTCCTTCTCTGAGATTAATGATAAACTGTCTATTCCCTGCAAGAAAAATGATAAAGACTCTAATTTTACTTGGAGGCTTAGAAATGCCATTTCTACGCAAAACAGGGAGCCCATAATCAGACTTGCACGGGGCACAGCTTCGATGGAAATTGTGTTCCCCTCTCCCTTCACTTCCTCCCCTCCTTTCCCTCACAAACCAAGATGCCCAACAGCTAAGAACAATGCTCAATAAAGTGAAATCATATTTTAGTCAAAATAGGCTGACACTGCTCCCAGCCAACTGTAAATTAGCATTTTGAGGGCAAATATGCAGACAATTTGAGATAATGAAGCCTGATTATTCAATCCAATGAATGTTAACTAGGGAGCAGAGGCTCCACTGCCTTATCTCTCTCCCTTCGATTTATTTTTTAATCGTTTCACATTTGAACTCTTTATTTGTTTCTGTTTTATGTCCTCCCTCCCACCACCCTCTGTCACAGCTCAGGCTGCCACTACCCCTCCTCCACTCCCTGTAGAAGAGCACGGTCAGGGCCATCAGTCTGTCCACCCAGCCTGGCCTGGCTGTAGCTGCTGTGTGCGTCGACCTCTGTGGTGTTGAAGGGGCGGGGCCGCTGTGCACAGAGATATCCCCGGCCTGATTCTGGGTCTCTGAGCAGCGCTGGGCTCAGGACTTAGAAATTGGCACATGTTTGCTTCGGATGAGGCTGAGAGGCCAGGGGATGGCTTGAAATCCAAAACCAGGAAGAAGAAGGGCTTGTAAATCCTGCAACCTTCAATCCCTGAAAGGCCCATGGAAATCTTTAATTATTCTCAGTTCTGTACAGGATGCATAGCATGCTCTGTGGGCTCCAGTACAAAGTGAAAATGTCATGCAACTTGCTCAGAAATTAGTAAATATTTCAGTGTCACTCAGGGGTCATGAGACAGCCTTGTTAGCTCAGAAGTCTGGAAGTTGAGGCAGGAGGATTGCAAGTTCAAACCTAGCCTGGGAATTTGGTGAGACCCTATCTCAAAATAACAAAAGCGCTGGGCTAGGGCTGATAGGCAGGGGCCCTGGCTCCTGCTCAGCAGTCGGCATGGCTATTTCCCCTTGGAAGTGTCCATCCTCCAGCCCGGCAGAGATGGAGGGAATAGCTCTTCCTTTCATGCTCAGCCACTGCTTCCCAGTTCCTTTCCATGCCACTGCACCTGCGGGCTCCTACCCTTCTTCCCCAGAGCTCCTTCCTGCCGCTGCTGTGTGTGCAGCAGCAAGTCTTCTCCAGAGGCCTCCCACTCCTCCTCTGCCCTTGTCCTCAGCATGCTGCTGCCAGAGCTGCTTGTGGAGTCCCCTTCACCACCTTCATCTTGCTGGGGCCTCTGCTCAGACAGGGCCCTCGCTAGTCCTCTTCTCATCCCTTCACCCATCCCGTCCCGCCAAGCCAAAGCACACAGCTCTGCAAGACGCGTAAACTCTGAATTTCCTGTGTAAATGGGTTTGTGATGGGCCATGGGCAGTGTGCTAATGGAAGATGGAATGCGGTGGTGCCACCAAAGCCCCATCCGGCTGGTTCAGTGCTGTGCACAGAGAAAGCCCTTGTGCTGTAGCCCATAAAGCCAGTCCACAGTGTTTGGAGTCGCTGTCACAGCGTGGCTACTGGAAGTGAGTGGTGTACCAGGCACGGAGGGCAGGATCTGTCACCCTCCCGGGCTACCTCCTGTTGTTTGGAGAGGCTGGAAATTAAGAACTTTGTTCCCAAAATTCTCTTGCAGCTGGGCTTCTAGAGAGGCTTTGGCTTCCATGATTCGCTGTCAAGTTCATGACACTCATGAGTTTGAGAAGGTAGACTTGAGGCTAAGTGGTTCCTGTCCTGGGTTTCTTCTGGCTAGTGAGATGGGAGAAACTTGTTTGTTTTCCTATAGCAGATTCCCACTGTTTATTTTCTAGCTTCTGGGTAAGAGGCAATGGCAAGGTGACCATGTCAATAGTTACCTTAATCTGGTTTCTTGACCTCTGTAATACAGGTACAGTGGTTTTTGAGCCCATTGGTCCAGAGTTGGCCTTAGGCTGTAGTGTCAACCAGGACATCAGTTCAGACTTCTGGGATCTTCCTGTTATTCAGGATGTTCACAGTTCCAACAATTTTGGAAGCACTTTGTTCTCTGTTCAGTCTCTCCTTGGTTAAAATGCTTGGGAGGGTTTCTCATACTTAGACTTTACAGGTGCAGGTGTGAGCCAGGCCAGCCCTCTCCTGTACTCTGGGCACAGCTCCCCTTTCCCTGTGTGAAAGCCTCCTCCTCTACACATGCTGGCCCTCCTCGTGCTGCCTCATTATATCTCTGTCACTTGCCCATTTGTGCTTCCATCACTTCCTGCCCTTCCCCTGCTCTGTCCTCTGTCTTGCAAATGACATTCACTAGCCTACCTTGGCCATTGGTTTCCTGCTGTGTTCAACCAGTGGAAGGCACTGGCAGGAACCTGGAGGGTGGGAGGAGAAGCCAGAGTAGTTCTTGTCCTCTCCTCTCTCTTAGTTTCCAGCAGCATCTGTTCTGCAAGGCCAGCTTCTGCCAAGCGGTCCCCGGGTGACTCTGCCTCCTAACTGTTGGGCCTTCTGGTTAGGACTCTGAACTCCAGTCCCAGCTCCTGGGCTCAGTAAGCACCAGCTCCTCCTTCCGACTCCAGCTCTGGGGTAGAAGCAGCTTCCTGCCGGTGTTGCCTTTGACTTCCTTCAGCCCTTCCACCCCTCCTGTAACCAGATCCCAGATGAAGTCCCCGCTTCGGTGGGCTACTGGGTGTGTGCTCCTGGCCTGGCCTGAACGGTTCCCCTGTGTCCAGCCACAGCTCCCTGCATCCCGGCCACACTCCGTCTCCTTTAGGCCTGCCTGGCCAGCCTGTCCTGGCCTCGCCTGTGGAAACATCTGGGGTGAATCCTTCGGGTTCCTTCTCCCCAGCTGGGGGGTGGGGGACAGAGGAGGAGCCAGAGTGAATGGCAGCTTTTGCCAACACCTCACTCTTCTCTTCTCGACATGTTTACTCACAGGCTGTCGGGGAAGTGAGAATCCTCCCTAATAGATGTTTCACCCAATTAAATAATTAACTCAGAGTGTTGCTAAGCTTCTTCAGCTAATGTCTCCCAGTTCTGGAGGCTCCTTCCTGCCAGGCTGCGGCTGCTGCCAGCCAGGGCCTGGCCAGTGCCGAGAGGAGAAGGGCCTGACAGGATGCAGCCATGGGAGGGCGGCCCCACCGGTGGACGGGGAGGAGCACAATGGAGAAACGGGGGAAGGAGAGCTGTTTAGACAGGCCGAGTGTCACTGAAGGGCACAACAGAAGCCTTGGCAGCCTCTACTTAGTCCTTGGAGTTTTACACCCTCCATTCTTTCAGGCCCCACTGCAGTTCTTACTCCAGGGCAGCGGGGTGGGGCGGAGGAAGCTTCTCCCCAAGGTGTGTGGTCTTTCAGAAGGGAGCTGAGGGTCTCTCCTCACAGGCTGCCCGGCAGGGTACAGGGTTCACTCACACTGTGGAATACAGCTCAGTCCTTAAAAAGAATGAGATGCATTTACATGTATAGAAGGAAGAGGTTTCTAGGACACTGTAAATAAGAAACAAATGATACTAGTGTACAGCTAAATTTAATAAAGTAAAAAAGACATGCACATGTATGCAGATACATGGAAAGTCTTGGAAGCAGGCTCTCCAAACCACTGCTGGGCTGACCTCTGTACCTGGAATGGAGTGGGGGAAAACTAGAATGTTGTTATTTTACTCTTTGTCTGCTTCTTACAAGACTGTGTTGTTATGTCACTATTATTATTATTATTATTATTATTATTTTTTGCTTTTTGAGACAGGGTCTCGCTTTGTAGTTCAGGCTGGCCCTGAGCTCACTATGGTGCCCAGGCAAGCCGCCGCAACTCAGCAATCCTCCTGTCTCTGCCTCCTGAGTGCTGGGATGACAGGCGTGAGCCACCACGTCCAGCATTGTGGTATGTGGTGTTGATTGTTGGTGGGCGTGTTTCCACGCCCAGCATTATATGTGGTTACCGGGGATCAAACTCAGGACCTTGCGCTTGCGAAGCAGGCGCTGGAACCACTGAGCTAACCCTCCGGCCCATATATCACTATTATTATTAAATAAAAAATAACAAGAGCTGGAGATTTAGCTCAGTGGTTCTGGCACCTGCCTAGCAAACACAAGGTCCCTAGTTCAAATCACTGGTAACCACATACCACAGTGCTGGGCATGGTGTCTCATGCCCGCCAGCAGTCAATACCAAATACCACAATGCGGACCAGCAATCAGTACCATAAACCACAATGCTGAGCATGGTGGCTCACGCTTGTAATCCCAGCAGTCGGGAGGCAGAGGCAGGAGGATTGCTGAGTTCAAGGCTTGCCTGGGTTACATAGTGAGCTCAGGGCCAACCTGAACTACAAAGTGAGACCCTGTTGCAAAAAATAAATAAATAAATATAAAAAAATTAAAAATACAAAATACAAAGCTGGAGATTTAGCTCAGTGGTTCTGGCGCTTGCCTAGCAAGTGCAAAGTCCCTGGTTCAATCCCAGTAACCACATACAATACCAGGCTCAGTGACTCACCCACCAGCAATCAGTACCACATACCACAGTGCAGGGCGTGGTGGCTCATGCCTGTAATCCCAGCACTCAGGAGGCAGAGGCAGGAGGATTGCTGAGTTGGAGGCTTGCCTGGACTACGTAGTGAGCTCAGAGCCAGCCTGAACTACAAAGTGAGACCCTGTCTCAGAAAAAGACCTAAACAAACAAACAAACCACAAAAAACAAAAAACAGCCAGGCGTGGTGGCTCACGCCTGTAATCCCAGCACTCGAGGCAGAGACAGGACGATTGCTGAGTTCAAGGCTTGCCTGGGCTACATAATGAGCTCAGGGCCAGCCTGAACTACAAAGTGAGACCCTGTCTCAAAAAGGAAAAAAAAAAAGTGAGGTGAGAGCTGGGGATTTAGCTCAAGTGGTACAGCATTTACCTTGGAAGCACAAGGGCCGGAGTTCAGTCCCTGGTACCACAAAAGCAAACAAACAACAACAACAACAAAACAAAACCAAGGTGAGTGTGATATCACATGCTTGTAATCCTAGAGCTATGGGAGGCTGAAGTTGGAGAATCTCAAATTTGAGCCCAGTTTGGAGAGTAGGAATTTAGGAGGTCCTGTCTCAAAATACAAAAAAACTTTTTTTTTTTTTTTTTTTGCTTTTTGAGACAGGGTCTCGCCTTGTATTTCAGGCTGGCCCTGAACTCACTATGGTGCCCAGGCAAGCCGCCGCGAACTCAGCAATCCTCCTGTCTCTGCCTCCCGAGTGCTGGGATGACAGACGTGAAAAATACAAAATTTTTTTTTTTTGCTTTTGGGGAGACAGGGTCTTGCTTTGTAGTTCAGGCTGGCCCTGAGCTTACTATGGTGCCCAGGCAAGCCACCGCGAACTCAGCAATCCTCCCATCTCTGCCTCCCGAGTGCTGGGATTACAGGCGTGAGCCACCACGCCCAGCATTATATGTGGTAATCGGGGATCAAACTCAGGTCCTTACGCTTGCGAGGCAGGCGCTGGAACCACTGAGCTAACCCTCCGGCCCAAAAATACAAAATTTTTAAAAGGGTGGCTGAGGGTATAGCTCAGGATAAAGGCCTTAGGTTCAGTCCTCAATATCACACACACACACACACACACACACAAAATTACAGCACGGAATACTGTAAAAAAGAAAAAAGAAGATGAAAGAAAATCAGAGAAAGAGATGAGAATTAGCAGATTTTTTTTCCCTTTTTTTTTTTTTTTTTTTTGCTTTTTGGAGACAGGGTCTTGCTTTGTAGTTCAGGCTGGCCCTGAGCTCACTATGGTGCCCAGGCAAGCCGCCGCGAACTCAGCAATCCACCTGTCTCTGCCTCCCGAGTGCTGGGATTACAGGCGTGAGCCACCACGCCCAGCATTATATGTGGTAACCGGGGATTGAACTCAGGTC
>PVIC010009212.1:19432-46242 GCA_004025085.1 Thryonomys swinderianus | reverse complement strand
CACGCCCACCAACAATCAACACCGCATACCACAATGCCGGACGTGGTGGCTCACGCCTGTCATCCCAGCACTCGGGAGGCAGAGACAGGAGGATTGCTGAGTTCGCGGCGGCTTGCCTGGGCACCATAGTGAGCTCAGGGCCAGCCTGAACTACAAAGCAAGACCCTGTCTCAAAAGCAAAAAAAAAAAAAAAAAAAAAATTCTCTCATCTGTTGTTGATTGTGTGATTCTCAAACGTACTTCTAGGAAGAAAACTGTATTTTGTAGAGCGTGACATACTTGTGTATACGGAAACCAGAGCGGCTTCCCTGAGCAGTATTTTTCCTTAAGGAAATTTAAAATGTAGTTTGAAGCCTCCTAGTCTAAATAAGTATTGTTTCACAAGGTTGGAAGAAAAAGTAACAGACTGATAGCAATTATTATTTTTCAACAAAATAAGTAATCGCAGTTGTATTTCACCCGTTGGCATCTCCCCTCTCTGTACCATTAGAGTTTGATTGATGCGATAGTTTATTTGTCCTTGACATTGTGCATAATGGTTTTCCCTTAGAGATCTTTGCAGTTATGTATGCAGTTTTTGGGTGAAACAGAGGTGAGAATTGACAAGGAACTGCTATTCATTTCTATGCAAAGTCAAAAAAGGCATTAAGTGATTATATTTCCTTTCCTTCAAATGTCAACACTTACTGTAGCTGCAAAGCACCTGTTATCCTTTACTAATAACCAGTTTCCTTTTAAACTGACATTCTAATATCCAGCTTGAATTTCACAGAATTACCACAAAATGTGATGTGATATAGGAAATCTGGCTCTAAATTATGCTGTCTGCTTCATCTTTTTCATTTTACGCATTTTGGGGGAAATTATAGGCAAACCAGTCTTGCTACCCTTTTTTGTTTCTATGCCGACCAGTTTTGCCTGATGGAGACTCGGCCTCTTCTGCTGCAAAATGAACCCTTGGGCGTTGGGGTTGGCGAGTGGGCGGTGCGGACTATCTGGAAGGGACATCTCGGTCTTCCTTGGCCTTTACCTGGTTCTGGAATTAAACTCACACGAAGTCCCAATTTCTTCACTTTTTACACTGATGGAGATTTAAGCCAATCCACAGAGCCACACAGTCACTCAGTCCTGTTCTCACGTCTGTAGTTTCCAGGCTAGATTTGGGGACGCCCTGGCCTGTATCACCTTTCAGCTCTGTCCTGGCTTTAAATCTTCTTTCTTCATAATCTGTCTCCCCTTGAAGATCTTCTTCCTGTTCACTTTCACTGCTTTTCACAAGCTGTGCTAATTTAGTTTGTTCTGAGCAAATAATTTATCAGACAAAAGGCCTGGAAGCCGCAGTTCCGTGCAGAAGCTTCTGAGCAGGCTGTGGCCTGGAAAGTCGACTCCGCCCTTCAGGCCGCTGAAGAGTGGCCTCTAGAGAGGACCTCGCTGAGCTCTGTCCCTCCTTCATAACCCGGAGAGAAGAGCATCGCTTTCCTCACAGTTCTCTGTGGGCTTGAGAAGATATTGCAGGCAGTGAAGGACACAGAGGAAGAGGTCGGTTAGAAAGAGGTTTCCTTCGGCTGCTGGGAGCAGCCACCAGAGAGGGTGAAGGGGCCTGCAGAGTGGGTATTTGCACCATCCAGGATCACGGCCAGAAGGCATTTTTCAAAAATGCCCTGCTATTGAAGGAATTTTTTTTTTTTTTTTGAGACAGGGTATCTCTTTGTAGTCCAGGCTGGCCCTGAGCTCACTATGTAGCCCAGGCAAGCCCCAAACTCAGCAATCCTCCCGCCTCTGCCTCTTGAGTGCTGGGATGACAGGCATGAGCCACCATGCCTGGCACTGTGGTATGTTCTTGCCAGGATTGAACCAGGACTTTGCACTTGCCAGGCAGGTGCTGGAACCACTGAGCTAAATCTCCGGCCCTATTGAATGAATTTTATTATTCACGTTCCTTAGTTCATGGGGTGATATTATTTTGTACCTGGACGTAATCTCTTCTGATTTTTCTTTTCCAAACAAAGAAATAACATCCAAACCCTAGAAATAACCCTATTTATCTCAAGCCTCCAGAAGAATTCTCTTATTCAGTCAAATGTCCACATCAGAAACTGGCCCCATGCTGCCCCAGGGTATAGCCATCGTCAGGTCTGAAGCACGGAGCAGAGAGATTCTTTTTCCTTCGCCATTTCTTTTCTCCCCACAGTCTCCCTGGCAGCCGACTCTGCTGCAGGTTGAATGTCCTTTACCTGAAATCCGTAAGACTAGACGTGCTTCTGTGATTGGATTTTTTCAGATTTTAGAATATTCGCATGTACACAATGAAATACGGGGACATGGGATCCAGGACTGAACACAAAATTCCTTTATGGTTCTACACATAGGCACGAGGAATTTTTATACAACAGTTTGAATATTCCCTACACAAAACAAAGTTTCCCGATGTGGAATTCTTCACCTGCGGCATCACTGCAGAGTTCAAATGCTTGGGGCTCCGGAGCCCTTTGAAGTTCAGGTTTCTAAACGGGATCCTCAAGCTGTGCCGACATATCCCGTGATGCAGCGCGCCTCTCACGAAGACAGTACAGTTCTCTTCCTGCTCCTGCTGCTGTCCTTGTGTTTCCTCTCTTGTCTTTCACTGCTGTCAGGTGCTGGGCTTTTTTTCACCTTCAATGTGACTTCCTGCAGAAAGCCACCTGTGCCACCTTTGTCCTCCCATCCCGAGGCTGGTTCTGCATCCTGTCCCTGACCTGGGTGAATCATTAGCACAGAACTTTATTCTTTCCTTTTCAGGGGTTTTCTCTTACAAGAAACTGCAAGTTTTGGGATTAGTCTGTATGTTATAAGCTGGCTTTGTTTTGCTTTCTAAAAACGTGATTGAAACAAAGTCTGGCACAGCATCTGATGCGCAATAGGCCTTGGGTCAAAAGGCCACTATCGTTCACTCCTAAGTTGAAGATTTTGTAGTTTTTGTGTTGTTTGCAGAGAATTAGAAACAGCCTTAAGTTTATAGTTTTGAATTTTGTAAATTTACTTTAGGCTTATATTTTAAATGAAATATTTTTGAAATTTAAAAAGCAACACAATGCTCTTTGGGTGATCACTCAATCATCTCTGAGTGATGATATTTTGGTTTTTGCCTTAACTAAGAAACTAGAGTGAATGAGGACCACCCACCCTGATTATCTCCACAGGATGCAGAAAGCCGTATACATGTATAAAATTACCACTTTGCTTCTTTGGATGTCAACTGTTTTCTTGGCTGTGGCATGATGGATGAAATCTGATTTTAAAGTAAATAGAGTGGTTGCCATTTAAGACACAAGCCTAATTTCATGAAAAATTGGCTTTAATGCATTGAGGTGAGCTTGATGGGGCCACCCTGAAGTTCTGTCCTGTTCTTGCTTCAGACCCAGTTTCTGGAAGGGAAGCCAGGCAGGGTTTCCCCGCCTGACCGCCCTTATTTCTCTGGTACATGTGGAACATGGGAAAAGCGATTGACAATTCTCAGCTGGCAAGTTTTCTTTCTCTGATTATTCTCTGTGAGTCTCAGCTATGATTATGCCTCACAAGCAGAAGTATCGACTGCTGGGAAAGGTTCCTTGCAGAACTTTTAATTAACATTTAATTAACTTTTAATTACTAGTCCTGTAGAATCACTCCTTGTTGAAACATTAGGTCATTAACATAAGGATCGGTAGCATTTGCATAGGAAAAATAAAAACTTTCCTGACTAGGGCACTTGATGTAATTGTCCTGGATGAAGTAACACTTTTTTTGTTTTTTTGAGACAGGGTCTCACTTTGTAGTTCAGGCTGGCCCTGAGCTCACTATGTAGCCCAGGCTAGCCTCAAACCAGGGACTTTGCGCTTGCCAAGCAGGCGCTGGAAGCACTGAGCTAAATTTTGGGTCTAACACTTTTTTTTTTTTTTTTTTGACTAAGGTGTTTACTGATCTCTTCATATCCAAGAAGCACCGGTGACCTAATTTTGAATGGTCAACTTCGAGTGTTGGTAGTTTTTCTAAGCATCTATTTAATCTAGGAGGACATGGCTCTAATTGCTAGATCCCATTATATAGCCTTTTCTGTTAAGAATTAAAAGGGGGCAGAGTAGAGAACGAGTTGCTGAGGTATTTTGTGTTGTGGAGTGATATTCTGGTCAGTGCTACTGTTTCTGCACAACATGTGATTATGCATTTTGATATATGATTTATCCAGTAATACATTTCTTGAAAACTTACTGATTAAAATTAGAATAAACCTCAAAATCCCCAAACGGAGTCTATATCATTCTACACAGGAACTAACATGACAAGAGCTTTAAATAATATGCCCTAAGTTGGTTCAAAAGGAATAGATTAGGTGAATTTTTTTTTTCCTAGTTACTGTATAAAAGCTACATTGAGAACTTTTAGTTTCATTTCTACTGACATTTTGCTGCCCTTTGGTAGATTTTTGTTGAAGGAATGAGGGAAAGTTGGAGATATTTTTGTTGTTGGGTATAGAAGTGGCTTTGCTGTGAGAGCCAGGCCTCTGGATGTCTAGATATTTTACTGCATCATCTTATGAAAGGGGTTAATGAGTGAGGTGTAGCTGATAGAAAATGGCCTAGATGATGCACAGTTCTAAGATTCTACAACTATAAATAGTACCTGCCAAAGGCAGATGCTAATGCTTTTTTTTTTTTGTACTGGGGATTGAACTCGGGACCTTCCCCTTGTGAGGCAGGTGCCGGAACCACTGAACTAAATCCCCAGCCCAGCTAATGCATTTTTTTTTTTGAGACAGGGTCTCGCTTTGTAGTTCAGGCTGGCTCTGAGCTCACTATGTAGCCCAGACAAGCCTCGAACTCAGCAATCCGCCTGTCTCTGCCTCCCGAGTGCTGGGATTACAGGCGTGAGCCACCATGCCCAGCACTGTGGTATGTGGTATTGATTGCTGGTGGGCATGAGTCTCCACGCCCAGCATTGTATGTGGTTACCAGGATCGAACTCAGGACCTTGTGCTTGTGAGGCAGGCGCTGGAACCAGTGAGCTAAATCTCCGGCCCAGCTAATGCATTTTTAACCAGGTGTCTTCTGTGTGCCTGGTTTTGATCTCGGACTGAGGACATCGTGGTGAGCAGAACAGTCTCGCCTACTCTCAGCAATGCTACAGCTCACCTGCTCCTCACTGTGCTACCGTAGTACTCAATGTCAAATTTCTAAGACAGATTTTGCTTCTCTTGATATTTCTATTTGTATTTTGTAGCTGCTATGGCAATTACCTTTCATTTCCCCGTCTTTCCCGTTCATCCTTCTTTTAACATTGTGACGGCTGGACGGGAGCAGGAGCCTCGCTTTCAGGGTCCTTCCTCTCACCCGGCCCTGTCTTCGCCTGTGCTGTGCACAGAAGCCTGCGAATCTGTTTCAGTGGTTTCATGCTACAGCTAGAAATAGGCACGTAGACCCTGTGTCCTCCCTGTTGGAGACTGCACTGCCATTTCAGAACTGGGGGTTAGTGAGAGGCCCGAAGTCCTCAAGGACGTTCTTCAGTTCTCATTGGCCTCTCCAGTGACAGTTTTCTCTCTAATGATAGACTTCAGGAATATGACTGCGTTTCAAACCCAAGGTGAGTAATAACAGAATTATTCACGTGACTGGAGCCCAGAGTCACGTGAATGCCCTTGGCTTATAGTCAGGGTGCAGGCTACCGTCCTGGCCTAAGTCGCCGATCAGCATTATTAAATGCAGCAGTGACTGCCCTGCGGTGCACGCACTCTTTCTGCTTCGGATGCGTCGGCATCGGTCACGCTGCCGCGGCGGACGGAGGTAATGCACCAGTTAGGGTCTCCAGCTGGCCCCCGAGAGGAAGGCGCGTCTGCTGACTGGGGAGCTGTTGTCGGACGAGCTTCGTGATAGCTTCGTGATAGCTTCACGTCCGTATCCGCACAGAGCTTTCTCGGGACGTAGCTGCACATGAATCTTCTCACGTTACAGTTGTGGCCAGACTCCTCATCCTGACTAATAACTACGTTATGGGCTTTTAAAACTTCTCCCACTGGTCTTTAATGTGCCTTTAAATTGTCACTGTCCTATAAAAAACAGGGATATGACCTAATGTTAGGAGGTTCACACATTGTAAGTTTCTAAACAGAATTTGTGAAAAGTTCTCCTAAGTGGTGTTTTGCACTGTAGTTTTCTGCATAATTTTCTTTTTAAATTTAATGTGCATGGTGGAATCCTATTAAAATTTGGACTACTTAACAGGAATTATAGCAGTATTACATTATCAACCTGTACTGTTTTAATACAGATTGTAGGTAGCCCAGTTTCTTTGTGAACCATAATAAACGTATCCTAAATACAAATAATGCATTTCACTATCACAAATTTTCAGTTTTACTTTGTAGCCAGATCCAAGCAATTCCTGTTTCCACAGTTCCAGACATCAGCCACGAATATTACAAACACATAGCCATCAAGTAGATACTTCAGAAAGTCATAAGAACATCCAAAAGCAGGCTTAAAAAAAAATTAAAGCCCCAGTCAGAAATACTTTTCCTGTATAATTCCTTCCATAAATGAAGACAAATTTAAGTTTTCATACCATGTAACAGAAGCAGGAGAAAAAAACTCTTAACCAAAACAAAGAATGGACCAGAGCAGTAGTTACTAAATGGAAGAGTGACACCTTTACCCTGTGTACATATGATTCTATCTAGTTGGGGCTCTCGGTCAGTCCTCACTGTCATGTTTTACTCCTCTCCCTGTTAGCCAGGCAAAGCACAAGTGAGTGATATCACTGACTTCTGTTGCCGACGTCTGTTCTTTTAGGCAGATACGCAGCAGAAGAAGGAGCTTGTTCAGGATGACTCTGATCTGGACCGCAAACGACGGGAGACGGAAGCTTTGCTACAGAGCATTGGGATATCTCCGGAGCCCCCTCTAGGTACTTAACCCTGCTTTGTGTTACTATTCCTCCAACTGAGGTTGTGTGGGATATACCATGTCCAGTGTTCACTCTCTTTTTTAAAAGAGTCTTTATGGTTTTCAATTTTTATTCTTTGGCTTATGGTTCAGATTGCATGCATTTTGGGAACTGAGAGGGCTGGAAGGAGATGGGAAGAAAGGTTGTAGGATCACTAGTAATTTGCTGCTTACTGACTGATGATGCGGCCAAACTTCTTCGTTGGAATTTTGAAATTTTTTTATTAAACTGTTTTTCATTTTCATTGCTGAATTCCAACTTCTCTTTTCCTACCCAAATCCTGTGAATCTATGTATAAATTTTGATACCATCATAGGCACAATGTTTTTCCACACTGGGAATAGAATTCTCAGTGGGAAATTTGAAGGAAAACTTAAAATGGTGGCAGGTTAGCAACTAATTAATAAATTTAAATTGATTTTACTCTATTATATATATTTATTTCATTGCTAATTTGTATTTTCATTGAAACATTTCTCTTCCAACTCATTCATTCCTAGCTGATTGTTCATGAGCATTTTTTTATTGTAGGGATTATCTGTTTTATTTGTCAAAAGTACATGTGCATGTGTGTTTTCTGACACCCATATATCTCTCATATAAGATTCTTTTCTTTCATTCTTTTATTTTTCATATATTCAAGAATAATCCTAGGGTTTCTGTAAAACTACAGTGTTCAAAACAGTGAAAATAATACAGAGAAATAAATATAATATTGGAACCATTTCAAATGGTTCATCATTTAAGCTCATCACTAGCTTTCATATTAAATTAAATTTCATTTCCATAGTTATTTAAAAAAACAATTTTCCATGTATAATGAATGTTTTTATTAATATGAATAACAAAATGCATAAGCCTATGAATTAGTGAGTAGTGGTGGATATAATTTAATGCACACACATAAAACTAGAATACCACTAAAAAAATTCTCAATCTCAATTTGTAGAGAAGTAAAAGAATATGTTTAAAAATAATGTAGTAAGCCCTAATAAAGTTAGATAATTTTGTTTAGCTTTCATATGTCATAGAAGAGGTCAGCTATGGGATATTTGATAGGCCCTCTTTGAGAAGGCTGCAAACTTCTCTGTACTGACCTAATATGCGATACAAATTAGACAGTTTGCAATTGATTATATTTCTGCCTCCAAGTAGTCTTTGAAATGCTATTTCCTTGTGAACACTTGTTAAACTCAGTAGTGATGTATCTCATTCTCCTCTACCATATATAATGCCAGCAATTAAACTTAGAACCAAATACTTAGCTGTCCCTAAAGCATAACCAACTTCTCAACTATCCCTGGCAAGGTTGAATCCCCTTTTCACTTTTCCTCCATCTCTATGATTTAGCCTGCAGGGTAATCGGTGAATTAATTGTGGAACCTCATGAAAACTCCCAGTTTCTTGACAGATCTGTCCCTGGGGGATAAGATTTGGACAAAATATTTAAGCCCTTTCTCCTTTTAAATACATAAAAGGAAATTGCACATGACTGAAACCAAACAGGAGTCTCCACCTCTGTACTGAGGTTTCACTCTGACCAAATGGCTTCCGTGGCATGTGTGATATTAAGAACCCCTTGAGTCATCTGGCCGGGAGCCATCTTGGCTGCCTGGTGTAACATTTAGCTGGGGGACTTTTGACTTCTATCTGGCGAACAAAGTCAAAAGTACAGTTACATTTCCTCTAGCTCTCCTTTTCTTTAGAACCCTTTGGACTCATGCTGACCTTGATCTTCGACCTTGTTCTCCCACCTCCAGAGCAGCAGCTCACCTCTGGAGAGAGAGCAGCATCTTCTAGGGCCGCTGCAGGGGAGGAAAACAAGTCCCAGGGGCAGGAAACAGTACAATGGGCTGAAAGTATTAATTAAATGTACAAATAAAGCAGCTTGGCATTTTCCTTTGTTTGGAAAGAGATTTTTAAATTACTGGGTTCAACACATACCTTCCTCTATCTGCCACTTAGTTTCTCACAGCAAAGCAGGCCCTGGGCATGTGTTTCCCCGAAAGCATATATACAACAGATTTTTTCTGACTTTATTGGACATTTAAAATTATTCAGCATCACATATTTCAGAGTCTTTAAAGTTTTATACACACCTATTTCATTTTTAATAGGTCAAATCCATACTACAAAATAAAGTGAAGAACTGAAATTAGATAGTTCACCCTTGTGAAATGCTTGGCTTGAATTGTCTAGATGGCTATTTTGATTCTCCATCTTACTTTGAGGGTGGACATGGCCTCAGAATCCCCAAGTTAATTCTGTCTGAATTCATTTCAAATTTTAATTTCTAAGGTATGAAAAATTCACTTGACTTTCCTCCTTTTCTTTCCTTTTCTCTTCCTTATCCCATCTCAATATCTCCTGGCCACATTACCGCTTTTGTTTGGGTTCGTTTGTTTTGATTTGTCTGACACTGCTCTGCACCAGCGCAGCCGCCGTGGTTTTTAACATGGGATACCTGTTATTTTCATTATTCAGTCCCAACCCCTATGTCTCCCTCCTCGAAATCAGTGAGCACTCCCAGTGAAGCCGGAAGCCAAGACTCGGGCGATCTGGGGCCATTGACAAGGTAAGAAGTGTCCCTTTAGAAGGTCATTGTGCAATGTCAGTGATGCAAGAGAGAGCTGCAGAAGCATTATGAAATGTGCATGTACCTGCATGTATACAGCCACTTTGTGTTTAAATCCATTCTGGTTTGCTGCTTTTAGTGGCATAGGAATGATTTTGAACACTAGATATGATATACTAATCACACCCTTTCTTGAGTAGGCTAATTAAGGGCTGTGTATCTTGCTTAACAAACATATCCATTCCTCTAGGCCTAAAGGAAATGGGAAAAGGATCAAGGATAAACTGAACATATATCCTGCTCTTCATTATTCTGCTTTGCTTTTGGCTTCTAACCGTAAATTTAATTTTAAAAGCATCTTGTTTATTTGGAAGAGAATTAACTAATTTGCCAACTCAGTCCCCAAAGTGTTATAACTCAGTATTGACCACTTCCGTGCAGTAAATCTGCTGTCAAATATTGATTACACCACCTAGACTCACAGAGTATGTAACTTCTGAAAAAGGACAATGACATCCTCTAATTTGACCACTGAAGGGATATCTGAAAGGTAAGCATGTGAAAGGGAGAATGATTTATTAAATGTGCAGCGTCGCTGGAATTCTCTCATCTAATTGCCTTTTCCAGTATTCTTATATGGACGTGTGTGGGTTAGAGACAGGAGTAGCTGAGGAAAAGCCACCCCATTCTTAAGAGGCCCATGGCAGCTGTGTAGTGGTTTGTGCCTAGGACCCCAGCATTGTGGTAGGGTAAGAAAGGAGAACCACCAGTCAGTGAGGAGCCTGGACAATTTAACAACTTACTGAGACTTATTTCAAAATAAAAATTAAAAAGGGCTGGGAGTATACTTGTGCAAAGACCCTGGGAAACTGCACATACATACATACATACATACGTACATATAAACAAACAAAAGCCAGATGTCTGGTTTATGGCTCAATGTGGTTGAATTTATGTAGAAACACATAGATTCCATACCTTTTTGTTATATTCTGATTTTCCATATCTTCCAGTTTTTATAAGAAGCTAGAAATTCATAACTATACAATAATCCCTCAAACACTGAACGCTGACTTAAAAAAATGAAACTATAAGTGAGATTTGACTTGTACGTTGGCAATATGTGACCTCTGGTTTTGATTTTTTGTTTTAAAAAAAATGCCATAAGGTAATTAAACTTCCAATAAAAAGAAACAACCATCCCCAGGGGTGCTCTTCTAACAAAAGACTTCGAGTCAACTTTGAGTTAGTTCTTATATACCTCCACACAGTTCTGGCCACTGTGTACATCCTGGGGGAAGAGGTACAAAGTTTGCATTTTTCTGTTTCTTCTTGTTTTGTGAAAGGATACTTTCCCCCAGGAACCTAGACAATTTGGTAAACAAAAGTGCGAACAGGAGGATAAATTAGACTATTTTTTTCCTTTAAGAAATCAACATGGAAGACTAGAATGATTCCACACATCACTCTCTGTGGCTGTGCTTCAGACTAGAGCATTTTGTTTGCATAGGGCCTTTCAAAACCAGTGGACATTGCTTTCAATTTGAGAAAAGTGAGAGCAGAGGTTTTTGAGGGCACAAAGCTGCTTTATTTTACCGAATCGTCCTTGTGATTTGGGGCAGCATACATCTTCTGTCATCTTTTGCTTTGCACACTCCAAAAGGTCTTTTAGGAGGAAAAACTAATAAAAAACCCAGTTGTGTCTGATCTAACATTTATTCAAGAGCTGGTATAACATAATCACCTTCTTTAGGCGTCCATTGGCCTATCATTAAGTGAATCTATTTGCCTGTTTCTACACAATGATGGTATGATGTCTTTACTGCTTAGTTTCAAGGCATGTGGCTGTCAGCATTAAGTTCTATGACTGATTTCACAATTGATGATCTCTTCTGAAAACTCTCTAGAGAAAGCTGACCTATGCTGTTAGCATTCTGGAGACGGTAGCAATTATACCTTCTCGGTGAACATTACCCCTCATTTTTTCAATTTTTTTTTTAAACTTGGTGAAACATTTTGGAAGAGGAGTGGGTCTCTCCTACTTCATACAAACTTCAAATAATTTCACTTCCTTAGGAAAGTTCTGGCGAGAGTGGGTATTTGGAAGTCAATGAATAAACCCCTTGCTAAGTGCAGGTTTCATACAAAAGCAAGAAAATTGGCTTTGAAAAAAAACCAGTTTTCAGAGAAACTGAGTACAAAGTTTGCTTGAAGAGACTATATTAGGAGAAACTTAGTAAGCCAGCCCTTGTTTTGAACCTAAAAGCATTCCATAAAAATTTATGTTTTTGTTTTAATAAAATAGAGATGAGCATTAAATTGCAGGAGATTATTATATTTTGGTATTAAAATTCCACTTGGAGGAATGCCTTTCTGTGTAAAAGCAACATCTTTGAAAACAACTATTCTCCTATTAACTTTAGCACTTCATAAAGCTCAGACCAGGAAAAGAGCTTGAAAAGAAGCTGAGACTGTAACTCTAGTTATAAATTTGTCATTCATTAGGAATTTGGACTTTTGCAACCAAAAACAAAATTCTTTCAGAAGGTAAGAATCAAATTAAGACACCTGGTCGTATCTATGCACACAAAAATCTGATCATTCCTTTGCCAACAATTTAAAAACCCAAATGTAAATTTTCTTTAGAAAGCAGTATTTGCAAATTAATAATACTTGTAACAAGTTAATCTATAAATTGGGTTACTCAATGTTCTTTATTATAGAGAAAAGATTAAAATAGTGCTTTAAAAATAGAAAGTATAACAAAGATCCCTTTTACTGATTTTAAGGGCTCTGGAGTAAATATTTTAAGGAGAAATATATAGTAATTTTTCCATTACATTAGTATGATTAATTTAAAAATTGAAAGTATCACTGTTTGTTTTGCAATTTATGCTTCTGTTATTATAACTTACTTCTCATTTACAACTCACATTGGTAGTTTTCTCTTTCTCTTGATCAGTTTTTGTAGAATAATTCACTGCTTATTAAATCATAATGGACAAAGAACAAGCATTTACTTTAAAAAGTGAATTTTACTTAAAAATTTTAAGTGTTAATTTGATTTACTTACATGAATTTTAAAAATCCTTACTATACTATATGCAACTGAAATTCAAACTGATATTGGTTAAAGTTTATAATTATATTTCAGTAAAGAATGTATGTTAGTATAATGCAATATATTAAAAAATCAGAGGGAAAGTGATCATTACAATATATCCCTACATAATACACGAAAAATTTAAAAATCTATTTCTATTTTAAAATTTAGTAAAGTAGGAACAGAAATATATTTTTTCAGTATGATAAATAATATTAATCTGAAACCAATGACCTATTTTGTTTGTACACAGGAATGAAGGCTTAGTGCTTTATAGCCTTTTAAAAAGAATGACTTTTATTTATTTAGTTCAGAACAACTCTCTCTTCCTCAGGAAATGATGAATTCCTTGAGAAGAGGCAGTAAGTGGTGTTATAACCATATAGTGGGCACTTGAGAAATATCCTTCTACTGTTTTATAAATGCAGTCACTGAAGCAGAGAGGAAATCAGTGATTTTTTTCAAATTCATGAAGAACACATTCACAGTGCTAGATTTCAGCCTAGGCAGCATCACTCAAATTTCTGAATACCTTTACTATAAATTTACAAATATCTATACCTTTACACACTCTGCAACAACAGCTTCTATAAATGATATATCACCTATTCAATAAAATTATTCTGGACACTTAAATACATGTAACTGAGTTAATAGTAATGGTATTTTCTTCATACTTTTGTTTAGCCACAGAACTATTTTTGGACTTTCTCACGGAACATGTAGTGTCAATTTCAAGTTTGATAAGCATCCTTATATCTTATCTTATCCAAGTAATTATGCAGATACTGAACCTAACCAGAGGAAGGACAGATTATATCTACACCTCCGGAGAATACTTTCTGGGTTGCCAATTGTTACTCATGAGCTTTCAGATATTCAATCAGAAATGGGTCTAATGACTACTACTCAGCACACATTTTTTTTTTTCATTTTTATGGGTGACTCATGAGTGTCTGAGTGCCAGGGCTGTTGTTGTGTTTCATAGTGTTTCCTTAGAGTTCTCAGTGACATGTCACACTGGAATATTAATAGCTGATAATAGTAATGTTTATCCCATGACATCCTCAACCAAAGAGGCAGAAGGAACTAATTCTCGTGTTTGTCTTGGTGAGAAGTGGCATAGGTGATGGTCAGAAATTAATTTCTACTTTGTTTTTGACCATCCTTAGTCTTAAGACCATCAAATTCTATTTTTAAATCAAAAGGACATTGAATGCCCCTTTTCGACATTTTAGTTTTAATTATCCGATTATTTTCCACAATACTTGTGCATTTTATACAATTGGGAAATATAAATAATAAGAGTATAAAAACATATTCCTCCCACCAGAGATCGGCACTCTTGTTACTTGACTCTATTAGCTGTGGTATAATGAGTGTCATGCTATGTATATCAGATGGTCCCTGCTCAAACTATCCAACTTGCTCTTCTAATCAAGTATCTCTATTTTCTATTTCAGTATATTTTTACTTTACCTAATGTCAGCACCATCTTCAAATGTTCCCAACTGCCACCACCACAGTCTCTAGCACAGTATTTATAATAGATGCCTCTCCTCCCCGTCATGGGCATCTGTTAACAAATGCCTCATATCCGTAGATTGTCTCTGGGGAAGTGAAGCCCCTCAGCAGGGAACCTCAAATGCAGCAGATGGGCAAGTGTCTCTGAAGGCCTTAATAGGAAAACAAAGGCACAAAGGGAGAGCATTAGACAGTATTCAGGCTTTCGACTTCACGTCCACTCAAGATTAGAATTCAGGGGGAAAGGGGCAGCTTTCTGTTTTAGAGCATCAGGCTTCTCTGCAGCTCAGAATTAGTTTCTTTTGACAGAATACTTTGTTAAAATTCAGATATGTGATACACTCACACTTTCCGTGGTCTGCTGCCCTGTGAACTCTCAAATAAGAAATTAAATTGTCTAGAGTAATTTGGTTCTGGGCAGCTTGTAGGGTGGCACGTGGTTATCACTTTTTTTTTTCCTAAGTTACTCCAGGAAGACACAATGCTAAAATAAAATACTCAGGACTTCCATTATGCAAATCCAATTTTAAACCTCAATGGACTTTCTACTCATTTTAGTGAAAATATTATCTTCCAGAGTGATCTGAGGAATTGGAAGTTCAAAGAAAGACATTGGAGTTATTTGTAAGGGTGAAAAAATATAATAAACCCGCTGGGCATGGTGGCTCATGCCTGTCATCCCAGCACTCGGGAGGCAGAGGCAGGAGGATTGCTGAGTTCGAGGCTTGCCTGGGCTACATAGTGAGCTAAGGGCCAGCCTGAACTACAAAGCAAGGCCCTGTCTCAAAAAAAAATTTATATATATATATATTGGGCTATGGGTAATTTTAATAAGGTTATTACATTTCATTTACTTAAAAATTTTTAAATTGTCCTGATCTAAAGAGAAATTGATAAGATGTTTGTTACCTACTATTTGGACTTTAGGGAGACTGATGCAAAGATAATTAGACATCAATCTCTTGGAAATTAAAAGAAGATTTACACCACAGTTTTCTCTGCCTGAAATAATGTAACTGATGAGTTCAATTTTGAAACATTTCTTATCATTTTTTCTTCAGTAATGTACATATCTGTCCAGTTACACTAAGAAAGTGACCATCTGTTTTAGCAAGGGGAGGCCAAACCTCCTTCTAGAGAAACTTGCCTGCTCGGCCGCAGGTCTCTGTGTGAGACTCAAGGAAAGCACGTCCTTGCTCAGTGACGTCCAAGCTCAGGCTTGCTCAGCAAGCCTACATTTCTTTTAGAATTTAGCTGAGATGGACTCCTCTGAGGTTTAGCATCGACTGTACTGGCTATGGGGCCGTCCAACACACAGACGGTTCTCACACAGTAAATTAAGAAAAAGTATTTCTTTAATAAGCCTGATATCACTGTATATGTTCCACTTTTACTTCTGACATTCAAAATCTTTGTCCATATTATTGCCAGTTCAAGGAGGGCTAGGGATTTCTCTCAGTAGTGCCACCACCTGCCTTGCAAATGTAAGATCATGAGTTCTACCCCAGTACCATAAATAAATTTTAAAAAAAAAAATAAATAAATAAATAAGATAATAATGAGGATTTAAACAGAAACACGAACTCATTATTTAAACAGCATACTTACTTGATTGCATGTTAATGATTGTGACAGATTAAGAGATATAATAGATTTTGAAATATCTTTATTAACCAATGTTTTCCTTTGGAAATGGCTTTTAAAAATCAGATATTTGGGAATAGCAGTGATTTTCTGTTTGGCACTATGCTCATACTGGCTTAAATTGTTTCCCTTTTTTTGGTTAGTTTCTAGCGGTCTCTTTGAGAGGAAAGACACATGGAACAAGAATTCAGAGAAACTGAGGGACTCATGAGAATCCTGTGTCCTGCCATCTTAGAGATAAAAGGAAGAAAAGTAAATGAAAATCTAACATTCCATGCATTTGCTTTAGAGATGAACTAGATTGCTAAGTCCATTTGGTAGAATAGATGCTAAGTCCATTTGGTAGAATAGTCCATTTGGTAGAATCAACCTCTTTTGATTCTCAATGTGACCAGCAATAGTCAGAATTTTAGAGAGATTTCCTTCTTCAGCGGAGGGATGAGTCTGAAGACTTTCTTGGGATATGGAGTGATATGTGTACAAGACTGAGATGCTTATAATCCTTCAGTGGTTATCAAAGATGTCAGGTGGACAGGTCCTAACAAGTTCTTTAAGAAAAACTATTTCGCACAGAATCAACTTGTTTATGTACTTCACACCTGTTTAGGGGAAGGCAAGTAAAGACTGTTTGTTGGTTCACTCATTCTTTTATTCATTTAGTAAATAGTGAACAAGTTATTGTCTACCAAACTCTGTGCTACTTAAGAAATATAACAACAGGGATTATTCTTACTTCTAGAGATTCCATCTAGTAACACGGACAGATCTAATTTGAAGCAGAGATGTTGCTGTGTTGTCGTAGCTCTCAAATATGTATAGTCAAAAGACAAACAGTAATATCATAAGCCATTGTTCCCAAATCACCTATGATAAATATATAGTATGTTCATATGGAACAACTGATTTTGATTACTAACCTACATAGAATCTTCACACCTACTCGGTACTTGGCAAATATTTGTAACTTAGACTGTGTGCCTGGACACATGTAGAATTGCTTGCAGAAAACTGGGTGCCAGGGGGTAAGATGGGTATAAGGTTGAGAACACAGCCAAAATCAGGAAGGTTTTCTGGTCCAGAGAGGGAAACACATGCTGGGCAAGTTGCCTGAGGGTGGACACTGCTACTCCAGAGGAGCACTGGCGACTATTATGAGCACTGAGGTACGAACTAAGGCTTTTACTCTTAGAAACAAGGCAGAAACCCAGTTATAAGACTCAAGGTAAAAAGCTGGAAAAAGAGAAATGCTGAGTTTGGCTTGACGGTAAGCCTCCGGGCTTTGTAAAGTGCTTTTGACTCCTGTGGTCCATCGTCAGACTTGGCTTTAAAGCCTGATACAGGTCTACTATTGAGATTAAATGGACAGAAGACTGGCAAAGAGAACATGAAGCTAGAGGCCCAGGCACTTCTCTGGTTTATATGTTGGAGAGACACACTGTCCCTGAGTATCTTGTTGAGGATAAATATATCTGAAGAAGACATTTGATCTGGGCTTTAAAGAATGTATGTGTTTTAGAAAGGTAGAGGTGGGAGGAAGGCATTCCAAGGATAGTGTGTAGAAAGAGTACCAATGAGTGAGAAGAATAAGGTCAGAGTCTAGGAGACCAAGATGACCACTGAGATGGTAGAAATTCCTGGCTCTCACACTTGGTACCTGTTCACTGAATTTACTGGCAATTTGCTAAAAATACAGGTGCCTATGCCATGGCCCTGAGATATAGTCTAGGCCACTGCACTTTTACAATGCTTTAATATCTGAGGACTAACTTAAGAACTAGGTAGTCTGTTACAGAGGTCTGAAGGTTAAACTAGGGTTGTGCTAATACAGAAGAAGAGAGACAGATGTGATAAGGATGGGTAGTGTACCTGTACACGTGTCTACTAGGCATTTGAAAACTTGAGATTTGGAGGTCATGAGGACTTTGGGGTTACTTTTTGCAGAAAATCCATGGAAACCTATGAAATTACCTAGGATAAGAATTCATAAGTAAGGGGAGAAGATATAAACTTGGCTGGATAATGCATGGTTTATGGGATGGGAAAAGTGAGAGCATTTTTGCAATTACAGTGACAGGTAAAAAGAAACAAGATTTTCAGAAATAAGAAAACGGAAAGAACATTCTATAAAGGAGATAGTTGTAACCAGAATCAGTGATCAAGGATCAGGAATAAGAACCAACCATGGGATTAGATGATATGGAAGTTATCATCATCATCATCATCATCGTCATCCTCCTCCTCCTCATCAGCAGCGTTTTTTAGTAGTATTGTTAATGATGTTACATTTTTACAGCCCAACCTCCTATGAGTGAAACTGGCCCAGCAGTCATTCAGTTATTATAGTTCTTGCTGTATACTGGCACACAGCTGCCCCTCAAACTACAGACTGGCACATAGCTCCCCCACACACTCCCCTCATTTAAATGCCACCAGCTGTGAATGAGTGTAGCTTAGCCATGTTGAGTATCAGAATTATAAATCAACTTATTCTTATCTACTGTCTTCCAAGTATTTATTGGGCATCTCTTTCAGATTTTAACCAAAACCCAGAAAAGACACTTTTTAGGGAATAACTTGAAGACTTTGTAGTCTGTTATCTAATGAAGACAGAAAGAAGAACAGAAACCTCTGGACTGCTGCTGGTAGAGCCAAACAGGAGGAAATGAACCACCACACAGCGGGCAACGTGAGGGCCACTCAGACAGCCTGTCGCTCTCTCAAGTTATAGTTCAACAGGTGGCCAGGAGTTATTGTTGCTTGTGTTGTTCTTAATGTTTAACCTCTATCTAATGAACTGGAACTAAGCAAAGAAGATTGAATCAATGAAGAGGGGATCTTATAGCTGGATAGCGATGAATTCCTAAAAGTTTTAAAACAAAGTCCTCAGTCTTTTACTAGATCACCACTAGTATGAAGAATTGTGATGTTTTGTCTATTTTTTTTTAAAAAAGAAATATGGAAGAACAGCTTGACCATCTCATTTTAATAAAGGATTAAAGGGTAGGATTTTTAGAATGAGATACCACAGGTTACATTATTTGACATGTTTAGGATCAAATGAAGGGGTTATTGTTTTCTACAGTTTGGGAAGCTTCTCTACTTAAAATTTTGAAGCAAAATTGATAGGTGTGACCTTTGTTGATGTTTGCATGACAACCAGTGCAGATGTAGGAACACAGAATCATGATGGTGCTCCTTGGTTTCCAAGTAGGTTATTCAGTATCTGTGCAAGCAGCAGGGCCACGATGAAAGACATCTGAGTTCTTAGATTCTCACTGACTAAACTAGCTAAAAGTGATCAAAGCAGAAAAATGCAATTCATAAAAAAAAAGCAAACAGAACAAAGGTGGTTTTTTAGACAGAAATGTGATTGCAATAGTTATGAGTAAGAGGAGTAACATTCAGGAAGAGCTGGGCTGGTCATTTCTAGGAGCTAGAAGGAGATGTGGGTGGCAGTGAGCCCTTATGCATGGCCTTAACGAAAAGCGAGGATAGGCAGAGGGAAGTCTGGGAGGAGCTGTAACAGTTACACATTCAGCTTCACCTGTTCTAAACTGAAAGGTGGAACTGACCATCTACCTAGTCTTCAAGAAGAGCAGGATTGTGTGATTTGCTTGCCTGGACATTACTGTTCTCACAGAAAACTGATACATTGACATCTAAAGGAAAACTGACTCTTGTAAGACCTAATAGACTAACTTAGCTCCTCAAGCCTAATAAACTCAGCCCTGATGAAATGAGGGGTCTCTGATTTTACCAGAGAAATTGTATCTCTTGCCTCTGCTTCCAAAGAATGGTGAAAGTGTAGCCCGTAGCCTGGCTAGCCGGCAGAGTTGACATTCAGTGACAAGCACTTAAAACTATCATTACCTTTAATCTTTTTATGGCATTTTTTTTCCGGCTAATATTTGTTAAAATTTTTAAAATGAGAACTGCAAAAGCAATGAAAACCACATTCTTTCTGGTGTAAGTCATCTGTATAGATGTATTAGAGATACATTTCTATATGTCTCCTTTCCTTTACTTAAACGTCAAATGACTTAATGACTCAACTGCAAGTCGTGTGTTTCTCAGAACTTCACAGTGTCTCTTACATGGCAGGCTTTACTTTCTACCTTGGTCTACTAAAATAGAGTGAGATCGGATTGATCGATTGATCAATCAATTGATAGATAGATAGATAGATAGATGGATAGTATTTTATCTTCCCAAATAAACAGTAGTTTCCTTCAGATTTCGTTTAATATGTTATCACTGTTCTTTATGCAAGGCTCCAAGTAGATGGTTCTTGAATAAATAAATGAATGTCATTATCAAAACTATTCTCAGGGGTTGGGGATTTAGCTCAAGTAGTATCGCGCCTACTTTGGAAACACAAGGGCCTGAGTTTGACTCGCGGTACCGCAAACAAACAAACAACAACAACAACAAAACCTATTCTCTTCCCAGTATGCTTTAATTGAGCATCCCTGAAATGACTACAGAATGAAACGAGCCATTCTGGTAAACTGAGTTATTTCTATATGAAAATAATTTGTGATAGTATGTTCTGTTCTCATGCATTTGCTTATAGTTTTATTACTTCTTTCATTTTGTAAGTAAACGACTTGGCAAGATGTTAAATTGCCCAACAAGCTGTAGGGGAAAACCACTATCCTATTTTCACAGTTACTTAACAATAAAATAGGTGGAAGGTAAGATCTGTGTCATTTGGTGAAATAAAGTTATTCCAATTGAGAAGAGGAAGCCGAAAGGCAGTTCAATAATCATCTTGTACTCTACACGGTGAATCACAGAGCCTTGAAGGTGTACTGGCCTGCTTCTTCATCTTCTGGGAATAGGAGAAGATATGCTTACTGTCATGGCCACATCTGGAACACAAACCTCCCGTTCCCCAGGCCCAGATGTTGCCACCTGCAGGAAAGCTCATCGCAAGTTTGCATAGGGGAATCCTCCAACATGTCCTATACATTCCTTGGCCACCCTTAGAAACACAAACCACTTTGTCCACTGAATGCGTTGGCTTCAAGTTTATTTGAAAGAAAAGAAAAAGAAAAGTATATTTTGTGTGAATTTGATCACTTCACAGATAATAATGGGAAAAAATGAAAAGAAAAAAGACAGATACACTTAATGGTCACCCTGTTACTCTTGTTACTGTCAAGAACCACGATTTGTTTTACTAGATAATAAATGCACAATGTGATAGGAGTAGGCTGCTGTGGCATTACTCACCTGTATTGTCTTTGTCATTTGGGTTGAAAATGTAAGTAATCAATGGCTACTAATCAATGGATTTCCCACGGGAGTAATCCTGATAAAATCATTCTGGTTATTTCCTGAGTGTGCAGTGAGCTCACATGGTCTGCCCAGTGAGTAATAAAACAGCCACCGCCTGGGAGGCATCATTCACTTGCCTGGGGAAATGGAAAAGGTCAAGAGATCATCCAGTCTCTTGGGGATCCGGATTGTGTGTTATATTCAGTTCTCATGGTCAGTCCAAGAAGTGCTTATCCAGTTCAAGACTTTACTGCAGACTGGCACTGTGTGCGTCCCCTAGAACTTGCTCAAAATGCGAGCCTCAGGCCACCCCAAATGACTAAGTCAGAACCTGCTTTATAATACTGTCCAGGGATCTGTATATGCATTTAAGTTTGAGAAGCACTGGGCTCAAAGAGGCCAGTTTGTGTGGTCACTGGACTTGAGTTAGCGTCATTCAGACAAGAAGCAGGAGTACAACCAGAGGTAATAAAGCAAGCTGCCACACCACACCCTGTCTCTCCGTAGAAGGTAATAATGGGGAAATGGAAAAGGTCAAGAGATCATCCCATCTCTTGGGGATCGGATTGTGTGTTATATTCAGTTCTCATGGTCAGTCCAAGAAGTGCTCATCCAGTTCAAGACTTTACTGCAGACAGGCACTGTGTGCGCACTGCCGCGTTGGTGGTGCACTCATTCCAAGGAACATTAACAACAGACAGAGCATCCTGGGGTAAGAACCACAGCTGCTGATTATCAAATGGTTCCTCTGCCTTCCAGGTACCATTGAACTTCGTCCTTGTAAAACATTAGAGACAGATTCACTCATTCAGTGAGTAGTATGTAAGTGCATCTCCCTGTAGTGGCAGCCACCCCTGCCACTATGAGGCTGAAGCCCCAAGACTGGCATCAGTGATGTACAAAAAAGCTGATGTACAAAAAAAGAATCATAGGTAAAGATGAATACTCTGAAGAATGTAACCAAGGAAAGGGAAAGAGGTGAGCACTGATACGGACACCTGAGTTGGAACAGGGGAAGACTGTGTGGAGGTGACATTTGAGCCATGGATGACAAGCAGATTCCA
Source organism: Thryonomys swinderianus (assembly GCA_004025085.1). NCBI lineage: Eukaryota > Metazoa > Chordata > Mammalia > Rodentia > Thryonomyidae > Thryonomys > Thryonomys swinderianus. The sequence goes on along the minus strand of PVIC010009212.1, from coordinate 24,098 downwards.
GCCTCCTGTCTATTCGCCTGTGACTGGCTGGAGTGTTATAAAGAGCCTGTCTGAGAAAGGCCCTTGTGTGAACTCTGTATATTATGTAAGAGCATTTTATCCCTTCTTATCCTGAAGGAGAAACATCAGCGGAAATTGGATGTCCTTGTGATTACTGATACTTTCTGTCATATCTTGTGAGATATTTTAAAGATATAAATCCTGGTGTCTTGGAGACAAACGACATTAGTAATGAGCACTGGGTGGAGTCTACTTTGAAAACAAACCCAGGAAAATGCTCTCAAGTCTAAATGTAATGTAGGCTGTTTACAGTAGTGACCAGACCCCTGAGCTGTGCTCCATCTAGCCCTATGCCTCCAACACTCCTGTCCTGGCCCGTTTACATTTAGTTCTTGCCAAAGCCTAGAAGACACGGAGTTCCCAGGCATGGTTGGGCTCTGGGCGTCGGGGATACAGACAGCAGTTCGCATGTTCCAGTCCCTCCGGCTGCGGCACAGACCAACACAGCATGCGAACGGACATGTGCATGGAGTTTGAAGTGTTGGCTCCAGACTGTCTTCCAAGGAAACAGCCATAGCTTCCAATCAAATAGCTATCCAGAGGGGAGGACGGCTTCTCATTTCCTCTTGCCACTCACTAATTCCTGGGAATGGATGGGATGGAGTGGGTCTGTTCTGTGTATGTACTGTATATGGTATATGCATTACCTTGATTGACAGTTTGGTTTGGTTTGTTGCTCTCCCCTTTTGTTAATTCTGTGTTCTTTTTCCTTTGTGCTGCACGATTAGGACCCTGCAGTGGGACACAGACCCCTCAGTGCTCCAGCTGCAGTCAGACTCAGAACTTGGGTATATGTCTGCTCTTTTGTTATTCTTTTTATTGTTTCTTTGCTACAGTTGTGTTGAAATGCTGGAGCTGTTGTTGCTCTTGTTTTCTCCCCTTTTGTTGAACTTCTAGTTTGAAAAGTTCGTTTCCTTCTGTTAGTTTTCTTTGTAAAGCTTTGAGAAAGTCTCTCTTTGTGTGAAGTACCACAAAAAGAAGGCTTTCGTATCCCTTTATTAACTCCTGTTGTCTCAACACAAAAATGCAAACATGAACTGACAACCCTACTTAGCTGGGGGGTAAACAAGTTCTGGGATGGGAGTTGCGTTTGATCTTATCATTCTCAAATCATTTTTCCCCTTCACTAAGAGATTGCCCTGGGTTAATTTTATCTAACATTGGTTTTAAGATGTTGTGTCTTGTTTGTTACCATTTCTTTTCCTTCTTTAGAGAATTTATAATAAGCTCTTAATTGAAATTAAGTTTCGGTTACAGAGACTCCTGGTAAATAAATGCAACTTCATTTAATGCCTCTATCTTAATGACACTTCAGATATTTGACGTTAGGTAATATCTCTCAAAGGTTAGAAGATGCCATCAGAGTTGAAAATTCATCCACAAGGTATAAAACACACAAGCATATTCTAGAAATTTGACGTACTCCTCTTAGAAGATTGGAGTTTGTCAGAGTCACACTGGAGTGCTTGTCTTGGTTCACTGTCCAGCCCAGGAGAACTGACCACGCACTTTCCAGCTTCCCCTTCATATAAATCAACTAGAGATCAGCCATAGTGGGCGGAAGTTGACAAGCACCACAAACAGGACTTGCCCAGTTCCCCCACTTTCAAGCCAGTTGTGAAGCATTTACTAGAATAGCACTGGATGTCTGTACTATAAATACCAAATTTTAACACAGCCTTTTATGAAACTATGGATTTTGCTCTCTCTAAATGTAATCTAATATTTGCAGTGAGCATTAATTCAAATTCCTGAGATTCCTAGATGTTTTTCTCTGGGCCTCTGTCAGCCTCGCTGCCTACGTGACTGAAGAAGGAGGCTGAAGGTCTGGCTTCAGGTCAGAGTAACACCATCTCCCCAGGCCCTTTCTACCCGCTAGACTGCTTGGCTGACTCACAATGCTAACCCAAGGAAATGTGTTACCGAGTACCTTATCTAACCGACACATTGGTATTTTTTTAAATTATGAGATTTTTGACTGTTTAGTTATGTAGTTTATTGTATGTTGTAGTTCAACTGGTATTACTTAAGTAATTAAAAATTTGACTTAATCCAAACAGAGAAATAATGAGCACACAGTACATTATGATGATTACATCTGATGGGTCTGAAGTCTAGGGGTCACAAGTCTCACCCTCACCAGGCTTTTCTCTAATGTAGAAAGAGGAAAAGGAGTCAAAGAAGACCAGTGCAAAGCAAAAGTACTTTCATTGTGGGGATTACAGGAAGTAGTATGAAGCCACCTGGGACAGGAAGTGGGGCTGTGGCACCGTGGAATCTGAAACGGTGGTCCTGTTTTCTGGGGTAGGGGCCCTGCCTCCACCCCCTGAGGGTTGACACTTGATTTGTTATTAAACTTATTGCTTAAGTAAAAGTAAATGGGCTGATGAGAACTTGGAAGGGAAACACTTTTGAAAAGCAGTTTCCTTAGTTAGAAAGGAGTCCAGGGGAAAAAGTGTAACTACAAAAGACGGTGTCAAAACTACAGGCTGCTGGGCCAGTGATTTAGCTCAGTGGTTCCGGTGCCTGCCTCGCAAGTGCAAGGCCCTGAGTTCGATCCCCGGTAACCACATACAATGCTGGGCGTGGTGACTCATGCCCACCAGCCATCAATACCACATACCACAGTGCCGGGCGTGGTAGCTCACACCTGTCATCCCAGCGCTCGGGAGGCAGAGACAGGAGGATTGCTGAGTTTGCAGCGGCTTGCCTGGGCACCATACTGAGCTCAGGGCCAGCCTGAACTACAGAGTGAGACCCTGTCTCAAAAAAAAAACCAAAAAACAAAAAAACACAAAACTACAGGCTGCTGGCTCAGCATAGCTACACAGAGGCAGGTATCTAACCCAGACTGTCAGCTCTGCTGCCTGCTGCTCGCTGGGATTCAGAGACCTCTTAGGGCCCCAGTCCCTCATCTCATCCCTCCTAAGAACCCCACTGTCCCTACATGGCTTAGGAGACATTCAAAGCATAATTCTTCAGCATATCATTGTGTAAAAAATAGAAGGAAGGAGCTGGCAGAAATGCCCCTCTGTACATTTAATGGATTTGTGGATGGATTGCAGTGTTGCCAATGACACTTCCTGATGTGCCATAGTTAGGAATTTTCCCTTTTGTATATCATTTGTGCCCTTTTTAATGCAAGTAAACCTCACTGCTAATTGTACAGATTACAAAGAGCAAATCTGTGGCTCCCACCTTACCTGCCACATTTTATTTCATAGTGAGCTCTGAGAGAGACAAGTTAGTTTGGCACTCTGTTCACAGACAGAGGCTTATTTTAGAAAGTTTGGAAGGAATATTCAAAGAATATTTGAGAGGAGATTATTTAAGACATGTTGCAATTTCAAATGTTGCTTTCATTAAAATAGTTCTTTATCATAGTTCTTATGTGCATATGTAATTTTATAAAATATGCCTAAAAAAGCAACAAGATTTTTCTAGAGACAACTTTATCTTCATTTTTTCAGCAGAGGTACAGGGTTGACCATAGTTTGTAGCTTTCTGTGACTTCTGATTGAACAGCTATATTGAAGAATAACTGACATAAAATGAATGATAAATTGGGCTGGAGATTTAGCTCAGAGGTTCCAGCGCCTGCCTCGCAAGCGCAAGGTCCTGAGTTGGATCCCGGTGACCACATACAACAATGCTGGGCATGGTGACTCACGCCCACCAGCAATCAACCAGCAGTCAGCACCACATTCCACAGTGCCGGGCGTGGTGGCTCACGCTTGTATTCCCAGCACTCGGGAGGCAGAGACAGGAGGATTGCTGAGTTCTAGGCTTGCCTGGGCTACATAGTGAGCTCAGGGCCAGCCTGAACTGCAAAGTGAGACCTTGTCTCAAAAAAAAAAAAAAGAATGATAAATTATTCAAATTGATACTTCAATTTATACACACACCCATGAAATTATCACCACCATCAAGATAGTGAATATACTCATTTGTGAATGAAATTTCCTCCTATCCCTCTAATACATAGTTGTGCTTCTGAAGGCTGGCTGGGCCTAAAGACCACTTGATTTGATGTCATTGCACATTAGTTTGGGTTTCCAAACATGTTGTATGAGTGAAATCATGTAGAACGGATTCTTTTGACTGACCTCTTTCACTCAGAATAATTGAGATTCATTCATATCAATTATCTGCTAATAGTGCATTCCTCTTTGTTCCCAAGTGACATTCTTTTGTATGAATATGCCATAGTATTTTTTAACTATTTACTTTTTTATGTATATTTGCACTGTTCCAAAATCCTAACAATTACAAATAAAACTGCTATAAACATTCATTCACAAATATTTTTGTAAATATATTCTTTCTTTTTTTGGAGAAAATACTTTAAAGTAGAATGGCTAAATTATATGATAGATGTATATTTATTTCTAAGAAATTTTCGATTTTCTTACCAGGCTACATTCTGACCTACCAGGTCTGAGAGCCTCATTCCTCCATATTTTTTTTTTTTTTTTTTTTTTTTTTTTTTTTTTTTTTTTTTTTTTTTTTTTTTTTTTTTTTTTTTTTTTTTTTTTTTTTTTTTTTTTTTTTTTTTTTTTTTTTTTTTTTTTTTTTTTTTTTTTTTTTTTTTTTTTTTTTTTTTTTT
>PVIC010009212.1:0-19332 GCA_004025085.1 Thryonomys swinderianus | reverse complement strand
CCATATTTTTGACAACACTTGAATTAAAAGAAAAAAAGAAAATTATCAAATTTTTAATCATCAATAAAGGAGTATAGTAGTGTCTATTTCAACACTTTAAAAATATTGTAATATAGTCCTTTTTTTTTTTTTGTGGTACCAGGGATGAAACTTGGGCCCTTGTGCGTCCAAGGTTGGTGTGGTACCACTTGAGCTAAATCCCCAGCCCCAATATATTGTCACTTGTATTATTTTCCACCAAAAATATGCTGGTATCTGTTTTTTTTTTTTTTTTTTTTTTTTGAGACAGGGTCTCACTTTGTAGTTTAGGCTAGCATTGAGCTCACTATGTAGCCCAGGCAAGCCTCGAACTCAGCAATCCTCCTGTCTCTGCCTCCTGAGTGCTGGGATTACAGGTGTGAGCCACCATGCCCGGCACTTGCTGGTATCTGTTTTTAATCCCCAGTATGAAACATGCTTTTATAATTGCTTTTATGTTGTGGCCTTTTACATTTATTTTTAGCAATTTAATTATAATGTTTCTAGGTGTTTCTAGGCATAGTTTTTGTTCATCATGAATTTGGAATTCCTTCAGATTCTTTGATTTATGAATTTGTAGATTTCAGCAAATGTATATAAATTAACCAGCTATGTTTTTCAAATTTTTTCTCTCTGTCTTTTCTTCCCTCAGGATTCATACCACATGTACATGAGATAACTTGTAGTTTTTTTCCAGTTCATGTACTCCATTTATAGTTTGTTTTCCATCTGAATTTTATTTTAGTTTCCACTAATATGTTTTATGTTCAGCAATTTTTCATTTTGCAATTTCTAATCTTCCATGAAGACTACCCAGTAAATATTTATTTATGTATTTATTTATTCTTTTATTTATTCAGGGATCAAACTTAGGGCCTCTGCTTGCAAGGCAGGTACAAGGAACTGCTGAGCTAAATCCCCAGCACCCCAGTAAACCTTTAATGTCATGTATTTCTATTTTTATTTCTAGACATTCAACTTGAATCTTCTCAAGATTTTTGTGTTTATACTAAAATTTATGAACACATGAAATGTAGCTTTACTTACTTTTTCCTAGTCCATTGACTCTGTGACCTCTGCATCAGTATCAATGCACTGGCTTATCTCTTAATTTTAATAATATTTTCTTGCTTCTTGGTTTGGCAATTTTTTATGACTCTAGAACTGCTTACAGTGTGTAGAGGTTTCAGTTCATAGTCAGTGACTTCTGTGGCACGGAAGAGGGGCATAACAGAGGAAAAACAGTCCATGGCAGGGTAGGCAGAAAGCATCAAGCATCAAGCCTGCCTTCTGTCTTTCCCTTTTATCTCATGCAAGATATAACCTTTCGCGTGATACCACCCACACTCAGGTGGGGCTTCCCATTATTCACACCTAGAAGTAAGCTCCACCAATCAGTGGACTAATTTAATTGTAACACACTTAATCCACATTCACACACTCACACAGAGGCACCTCCAAAAAGCTGTACCTATAAGTGGATGAGCTTTGTGGCCGACATCTAGATGCAAGCCATGACAGCTGGTAATTTTTATTGATATCAGACATTGTGAATATTGTTTTGTTAGGCATTGGACATATTTGAATCCCTACAAATCTCTTGAGATTTCATTTGAGATGTAGTTAATTCACTTGAAAACAGTTTCATCCTTCAGGTCTTGCTTTTAAGGATATTTTGAAACGTCTTTTAGAGTGCTGAATCTAGGGTTGATTGATTCTATTACTGAGGCAGGGCTCTTACATCTATTCTTAACAATTTCCTATGAATCTTACATTTTTCTGTCGGATAACAAGCAGTATTATAGTTTCCGTAAGAAAGCCCAGAACTATTCCTTATAATACTTTCAGCTAATTATTTCCTTGGCCTCAGGTAGTTTTTCTCAATAGCTATAGGTATCTGGATTGAGCTAAATCCTCAGGAATATCCATTGGCAACCCGAGTTTTACTTTGTGCAGTTTTCTTCTGCTATTTTTGTTTTGTGAATTCTCATTGCCTGATCCTCCTGAACTTTCTCTTCAACTTAGGGAGAATTTGGGTTCCATCTTTATACATTACCTGAAAACCCCAGTCCATAAATTGGGTGAAATAATTATTGCCATATTGGTTTTTCCCCCTCTCTTATGTATCATTGTCCTTTGTTGTCAAATCCATAGTATTGCATGCATTTTACTTTCATTGAAAGTACTGTCCATTTATTTTTTAAATCATTTCTACAGGCAGAGTGAGTCAAGTCTCCTTTGCTCCATCTTGGGTCAAAAAACAAATGTTTTGCCACTTGATTCTGCATTGATATGTTAACTATGTGGTCAACAAAGTATAGATCAATATAGGAGCTGATATAACATTTAAACGTAGCTTTCACAAGAAACTGTACATAAACTGACAAAATCAATGCAACTGAAGTTGTTTTGTTTTGTTTTCTTTCCTTCCCAACCAAGTACTTACAAAAGTTTGAAAAGTTATTTGCTTTCTTATGTTATTTTAGCAGATTAAGTGAATTCAGAATGTTGAAAGGGGAAAAAATAAAATGGTAGGATAAAAAGGACAAGTTAAAATATAGAAAGAACCGGTATAGGCTGGAAAGTGGATAAGTGTATCATTGAAATTTGGAGTTACAATGGGAGAGTTTGAGGGAAAGATTATATTTGAAATGCTTTCAGTAACTGGATGCCCTCTTCTGTGAATGTTTTTCATTGTGGTGTTGTGGCCAGTCAGTTCTAAACACTTATTTTTTATAGTCATTTTGGCTGGGGGAAAAGGCAGAAGTCTAATTGAGCCAGATTCAGTAAATAAAGTGGGTGAGAACACACTGTGGTGTTTTCATGAGCCTGCTTTTCCTTTGGATGGCATTTGGCAGCAGTATTCACCATTTTTTAAAAAAATCACACCTTGAAAAGACACTCAAAAGACTCTAGAACTGCTTGAGAAAATGGCAAGAATGATTAGATAAGTATTTTCAAAATGAGGAGAACTAATGGCAATCTCTTTTACTGTAATACCTTTTCTTAAAATCCAAACATTTGCCCTACTTTCCACGCTCCCCTCACAGGAAGTCCTTGATAGGGCTGTCTGAATGTTTGGAATCAAAGAGAGACAGAGGGAAAATTGTAGGCATGGGCAAAAATTTGGCTGCTTCTCTCCTGGATGAAAATGAGAATTCTTCCGGTCTTTAAGGGACCCTGTCAGTAGGTGGTGACCTCTTCTCCCTCTGAACCTTCTCAGTGGTCTTGCCAAAGGCTCTAGTGAAGTAAACCACCCTACTGAATGCAGTAGTACTGCTTCTCTAAAGGCACTGTGATGGATGGAAGGCATGAGAAAAATATAACTAGGCCGTTCTTGATGGCTTTTCATAGTTTAAAATTACTGCTATTTGCCTAACAGAACAGTAATAGCTTCAACAGCCTTGATGAAGAAACCTTAACATGGCTTATTTCCCAGGTTTTGTCCGATATTCTTTTCTGTAATTCTGTCCATCATCACCCTGTCTTGTCTATCTGTCTTTCTGTCTTTCTTTTTCTCTGTCTTTCTGAAGACCATTTGGAAGGGAGGTGTGCTTTTACTACGGTACTCAGTTACTTGAACAATTCTATCGTCATTTAGCTTGTGGAAGGTTGTTAAACAGTATCAAGGAAATAAAACATCACTTGTAAATTTTTTTATATCGTACCATTTTATGTGATATTGAAGAAAATATGTACCATCTGTCCCTGTTATTCTGAACTTTCAATTTCCTTTCTAACGTGAGCACTCGATAGCAGAACCTCCAGCAATGTTGCCAACTTCTAGTATAACCATGATTGTTTTGACGCTTCTCTCAACTCAGAGATATAGCAGGGTTTGCTTGTGCTATGAGATTCAAGGCAAACCCTTTGGCTGTGCCTCCTGCTTGAGCCAGAGTTGACATTTGCTTCTGTTCAGGAAAAATGCATTAGCTGCCAAGCTAATATGTCTGCACAGTTAGAAGCAAATATCATGGAAATGAAATAAACACTTCCTAAAATGATTTTTAAAATGTGAATGCAAAAGAATGGAAACTCGTCTTTCTTAAAGCAGCTAGCAAAAGCCAGCTCTCGGTTGCTCCTCAGTCCCTGAAGGAAAATACCAAGGAAAACCAGGCCCTTTCGTGGAGAGGTGCCTCCTCGCTCCTTGGCTCCCTTTGGATCCCAACTCCTCCTGCAGGGGTCCGCCCCGGAGACCTCACACTTCCGTGCCTGCTTACAGCAGAGTACAGGGTTAGCCAAACAGCTCCATCGGTTTTAAACATCTCTTTGCGTCACACACTGTCCGATGCCCTTCCGGTTTCTCAGGTTCTTTATCTGCGCAGCCGCATTTCCTCCTGTGACCCTCAGTAGACGCTCCTGCGGGTCACGTCTTCGGTTTCGTTTTCTTCTCTGAGCTTTGCTCTTGGGACTGGAGATTTCTTCCCCGAGAACTCTTACGTTCAAGTACCCAGATCTTACCCTGAAGTAGATCTGTGTCTGGGTTAACCTATACCTTCTGGTTACACGATTCACTTTTCTTCTGATAAGATGTGAGGCTTTGAAATAGTCTCTGCCTCATTCCTTTTCCTTTTCTGTCCATATCAAGTTAATTACAAAAGTCTACCCTTGATTATTTTCCAGTCTACGCAGCGTGGCCATTCTTTCCCTCCTGAGGGCTCCTTACCTGAGCCACTATCACACTTGGGTAGAGCGCTGACCACCAATCGCCGTCGTCAGGTTTCTGATCTCTTTTCGTGGTCCAGTCTCTTCCCGCACCTAGCTTCGGGTCCCTGACTTGTGTGAGAAATGGATTTAAATTTTATTTTTCACACGGCTGTTAAAATAGCATGCTCTGTTACATTGCAACTGTTGTTTTAGTCAGTGACTTTCAGAAACTCTTCGTCTACCTAAAGGCTCAATTGTTTATTCTAATATTTGACGTCTCTAATAATGTAGCCTCAGGATAACTCTCTCAGTACCTCTCCCATGGCTTCTACCTCAAAACTTGTATTCTGAAAAGCGAGGCCGTTGGGCACACGCGTGAATTCAGTTTCCACATTCTGTATAAGCAGGGCTGGCTCCCTGAGACACGGTTCCCATTGCTCCCACTTAGCTGGGTCCTGGGTGACTCAGGCTTCAGGTCTGGACTCCACGACACCGACCTCATTTACCCAGGTGCGTAGGAAGCTGCCCACTACCTTCTTCATCCCGCTTACTCTGTGACTTACCCATCTTGGTGCCCATTACCTGTTACCTGCCGTTCTTTGGACACTTGTGTTCTGTGTCCTAATTCTTGTTTTGGAAGGACCTGTGTATAAGACCTTGTTCGGATATAGCTTTTGGCTGCTGATAAATGGCCCCGGCCTCCGCCGACTGTCCAAGACATTACCTCACTCCCTGAAAGGATTATGCACAGAGCGGAATGGCTCTGAGGTCGCCTTCTCTCTGCGGGGTCACCCCTGAAACATTTACCTGGAGACGTTTTAGAAGCACTACTAGGAAGATCTCTGGCAGTGTCTTTAACGTACCCCAGGGATTAAATATCCTCATGCAAATAAGAATAAAAATCAGAATTGAATATGAGCCCAAGGCAGACTTTTTTTTATTCCATGGCCTTGACCTACTTCGGCATCTGGCCAAATGACTCCCTGTCTCAGAAAAATCTGTTCCCAATTTTCTCTGTTGACTTTCAGGATTCCTTGCTGCTCCAGAAACTTCCCATTTTTATAATCACCACCGTTTTTTTTCTTTCTCTCTCTCTCTCTTTCTTTCTTCCTTCCTTTCTTCTTTCTTTCTTTCTTTCTTTCTTTCTTTCTTTCTTTCTTTCTTTCTTTCTTTCTTTCTTTTCTTTTCTTTTCTTTTCTTTTCTTTTCTTTTCTTTCCTTCTTTCTTGTTTCCTGCTTTTGAGTGTCTCACACACGCACTTCTGGCCCAGGCTCCTGACTGCTGCCTTATGTACACACACCCACGCCCTGCGCCAGACCCCACCGTGTAGGATTGATCATCATTACAGCTCTCAGCTATTGAAGACCATGAAACTCTCATTCAGTACCATTTTTTAGGCTCCTTTGTGATTTACTTTTGATAAAATTTGGAGACTTTCTTAGATGCCTGCACATTTTAATCCTGTTGTGTGTGTGTGGTTGGGTGTGTGTGTGTCTTAGTATAGGCTCAAATTCTGACGTTTAAAAAAAATCCTACTGGGGTCAGGGATGTAACTCAGTGGTGCCAAACTTGCCTGGCAAGTGAAAGGTCCTGAGTTCTATTCTCAGCACAGGAAAAAAAATCCTACTGACACCAGCTTAGTCCTTCCTAATTAGTTTACCTTGTAGTATCAGTCCTGGGTCATGAAAGCTACCCATCTCTTCAGAAATGAGGTTATCTTTGACGTTTAGCTGGTGGTACTGTCAAACATTCCCGGCTGGCATCTTACTTAATGCCTTACCATCTTAAGCCAGTTCCATAAACTTCCTAAGTCCTATAGAGATAGTACAGTAATCTTTACATCATGTTTTCCACTTTGCTTAACTATGCGATGCATAAACATCAAGCGTGCTGAATATAGTTTCCTGTTGCCTGAAATCGGTGCATTATGATGTGTGGTATATAAATAGAGCTAACTGGTTGAGGAATGCTAATCATCAGGCTAGTATCAGGAAACAGGCTCAGGTAATTTGCAAGTTTTCATGAGCCCCGGGCTTTCAGTGAGGAGGTCTCTGCCCTGGAATCCATCCCACACTATCAAATTTGGCCACTACTTGAATCTAGTGGTATAAATGATGATGAGTATTTAAGATGAAAGCCTTTCTCTGCTTCTGTATTCAATATTTCCACTGAACCTTAAGAAACTTTAAGCCTAGGACAATGGGACAAAGAATGAAGTTTGATCTCTACCTCATACAACAATAATCCAAAACAGATCAAAGACCTGAAATGTTTGAGCAGAAACTATAAAACTCATAGAAAGAATAGGTGTAAATATCCAGGACCCTGGAACAAGCAATAATTTTTGTGTATACATCAAAAGCACAAGCAACCAATGAAAAAACATACATCTGACTTTATTAAAATTGAAAACTTGTGGCACATTTCTGTAAGCACAGCATTCCGGGAAGCTGAGGCAGAAGACTGAAGTTCAAGCCTAGCCAGGGAAACTTGGTAACTTAATAAGGCTTTGTCTTAAAATAAAAAGTAAAAGAAGAGGCTGGGGATGTAGCACAGTGTGAAAACCTTAGGCTCAATCTGCAGTGCTGGAAAAACGTATCCCCCCAAATTGAAAAATGTGGCCCTTCAAGAGTTATCATCAAGAAAGTGAAAGAGAAAGTTTTAATGTAAGAAAATCTGTCATGTATCGGATAAAAATGAATCAATAGTAAAAAGACAATGGATGAATAATTTGAATAAACCTTTCTCTAAAAAGTTACATAATTAATAGGCATCTGAAAAAGGTGGTGGACATCATTAGCCATTAGAGAACTATGACTGAAAACCATAGTGAGGTAATAATAATTCATACTTTCTAGAACATTCTGATTTTAAAAAAGACATAATAGGGGATGAGGAGGATGAAGAGAAATTAGAAGCCTCATTCCTTCCGGGAATGTAAAATGGTCCAGCCACTTTGAAAAGCAGTTTGGCAGTTCCTCTAAAGTTAAATACAGCATTATGGTACGATCCAGTAATTCCACTCCGATGTACATACCCAGGGGGATTGAAACCATATGTCTACACAAAAACTGGTACACAAATATTTATAGTCGCACTGGTCATAATAGCCAAAAATAGTAACAGCTCAAATTTCTAACTGATGAATGAGTTCAAAATAATACATGTCTTTAGAATATTATTCATCGATTAATATTATTCATCGATGAATAAAAATGCTGTCCTCTTACACTAATAACTGAAAGCATCAGTAAAATAAGGGAGACACAAGGACCGCAGAGTGCCTTATTTCATTTATATGACTGTAGACAGAAAGTACATTGGTAGCTGCCAGGGAGTAGTGAAAGGGGGGTGGAATTTGACTGCCAAATGTTATGAAATATATTTTGAGGGCAACAGAAGCTTGTATTATTGGACAGTGGTCACAGTCGCACAACTTTGTGAATATCTCCAAAATTACTACTCAGTGGTACGTGTGGCAACACCGGGATTTTATCCTATATGAAATCTATTTCAGAAAGGAAAATTAAGGGATCCTCATTTTAAGTCTAGGATGAAGATCTTTGCTTACCTTTGACTTCCATAGCCCTCCCAAGTTCTTGAAATCATCAAAATTATGGTTCCAATTTGATTTCTTAACTTTATTCTGAAAGGAGCTAAGGAATGGTTTGTTTGAAATCTGACGGGCTTTGTTAGCACTCCACATAAAGCAAAGAGCTTCCACTCCGTATATCAGGGCAGAGATGCAGCCGCGTCAGGACCGGAGTCCTGTTGTCCTTGCGGTTGAAAGGAAGGGCAGTGTGAGACTGAGGACCAAGTCAGAATGTCCTACTTTTGCAAACAACTCTGTTGTGCAAGGATTTTTTTTCCCTGTTGTAGTAAAAAGTGTTTGAGTATTAGTAATATTTTAAAATATCAATACATTTTTTTCTTGAAATTTCTTTCATCTCTGAAATGAAGAAGAGCCTCATAGTATTTCTGTATTAGAGCTCCCATGGCGATGTATCTATTTTCATGCTGTAAGGATAGGACCAGGGTCCCCTTCAGAATGCCGAAGGGAGGCAGCACTTCTGCAGCTCTGGTAGATACCAGAGACTACTTAAGCCATACTTCTGCCTTTCTTTCTCTCAGATAATGACGCTCTGTAGTAGTTAGAAGACTCTGCTGACCTTCTTGTGGGCATATGGACAAAAAATCAACTAAACCAGAAACAGAAAGAGGAACATGGACAGGGAGGAGGAAAGGAATTTTTCCTCTTGAGGTCCATACTGTCCAGCCAGGGACAAATAGGTAGAACTTCCAGGGATTGGATTATGCTAGTTGCAAACTAAAGACCTCATTTTCCTTTCAGAAGAAACATTCCCAGGTCAGTGAAATGTGGCTCGGGGGAGCCAACTTTTTGGTGAGCTAACAAGAGCAGGTAGAGAAGAGGCTTCCAAGACCTTTTTAGGAGATGGCGGAGCCCTAGTCCTGGGAAGGTGTGAGCCCTGGGTCACTGCAGAACAGTGCCAGGGGAGCCTGTGAGGACCCGTGCTCCACTGCCCGGGGTGTGCGGGGAGCCTGAGTTTCTAGCTTTTAGATTTGGAACAGAGTCAAGCATTTGTTCGTATTTTGTGCACCCCGATCTGTCTAGGAGTTGTCTTCTCATCTTCTCACTAAACTGTACATGGCCTGCCTCGTAGAGCTGCATAAGTTGGATCCAAAATTCTTCCCCTGTCAGTGCTGCTAAGCTCCATCCTTTGCGTTTTGCCTGCTAGGTGGAGAACCCCAAGCAGGCTTTTTTGAGTCATGGGAGTTTTTATCTCTCACTATCGACCATGTCTAGGCCAGTGTTGATCAAACTTTGATGACTTCGGTATTCCTGGAAGTGGGAAGAGGAGAGTGGGAACAGGGCTGCTGCTAAACACAGACTGCTCTACCCCGCTCCCTGGGTTTGTGGGTCAGGAGCTTTGGATCAGGGAGCCTGGATTGCTCTCTGGCCTCTTCCCAGCCGGGACTCGAACTGCTGTTCAGGGACTTCACTCTGGAGGCCCCAACCCAGGGCTTCTCCCACTAGAGTTTTCTCTGTCCTTATTAAGTGTGTTCACAATTAATCCGAATACAAGAAGCTTTGTTATACTTCTTAGATGATATTGAATATAGTTATGTGAAGCCCTATGTTTAGTAATTTAAATTTTTCATTAAATCTTCTAATTCTGGGATAAATCACCAAAGCAAACTGTATAATATGGTTTAATAATAATGACACAAGAGCCAGAACATAAATCACTTAAGATTTTACTTATATTTTTATAGTACTCTTGCGTATTTTCTCTTCTGCATTCTCCTCTCCTCTCTTCTCTTTTCTCCTTCCCTCTTTTTTTCCCTCTGCTCTCCTTCTTCAAACATTTATTTAGTGTCTGCTCCATATCTGACACTGAACTAAGCTCCAAGTTACAGACCACATCCTGGTTAGAGGGGAGGGGTTATCATAGCAGTGCTGCAGTGGGGTCTCCTGGTTCTTTAATTTGCATCTTTGAATGAAAAAATTGAGCTGCCAAGGCTTCATTCAAAAATAAGAAATACGATCCTTAATGTTCATACACTTCAAGACAATAACTACTTCATCTGTTAAGACAGAGATATAAAATCCGATCAGCTGAAAAACTGCCAACATATTCTAGGGAAGTTGAAGAGAGTTTCTGTTACAAGGTTATATGAATGTCTGGTTCTGGATCAGCTCAGGCACGCAGTCTCTGGGGCTGGTGCGCGAGAACCCAGCCGGGAGGAGACTGCTGAGGACGTGCCTAGGAGGAAGGGCCTTGGCATGAAAGGGATGCCCCTTCCGGCCAGTCCCTGTGGAGCAGCTCTGCCCGGAGCCGTTGTGTGGTGTTCACCCCGGGAGCAGAGCCTTCCGGCTTCCCCGATCCCTAAGCCAGGCCCCTTCTCGGGAGCCCCGCAGCGGGTTTACAAAAGGCTGTGCCCTGATGCCTGATGATTGGCCTAAGGAACAGGCAGAGCCAGGTCAGTGTCACAAACAACACTTGGCGGTTCCCGGTTCTTGAACTTCCGGTTCTTGAACTTCCGGTTCTTGAACTTCCGCAGCGTGGAGCGAAGCCCTCTCCTACGCTCTCAGCCTTGTGAGTTTGAACCTGTCTCTTTGGCAGCACTGAGCTTCAGTTTTCTCATATGTAGTATTATAATACGAATATCTTTAATGAAGATGAGGTGATGTATGAGGTGTTTATCATATTATAAATGTTAAAACAGCAAAATACTTGCAAAGAGTGAGAGCATTTAATATAAATGCAGCTTAATCGATTCAGAGATTATATGGGAAAATATAGTGACCTAAAACAACCCTTGATGGTGATATAAATTGTTTTAAAATAGGACCCTGGGGATGACAAACCCCAAGGGCATTGAGTTGGGATCCCGAGCTGACAGGTACATCAGTGACCAATTGGTTAAAATTATTCCATAATTATCGAAACAAGAAAACATTTTTTTTCCAGTGGGATACACTCATTTATGCAAGCTAAGTTTTGAAAACTGAGCAGTTTTACAGTAAGATTTGGGTTAAAGCAAAAGTCAGTGTACTGTCTCAAGCAGCCAAAACTAATTCATGTGCCCATATTAAAAAATATTAGAAGTGTAGTTCTTCTATTTCATTAGTAGAAATGACCTTCAACTATATGGTTTTAAAGAATCTTTTTTTTTTTTTTTTTGAGATAGGGTCTCGCTTTGTAGTCCAGGCTGGCCCTGAGCTCACTATGTAGCCCAGGCAAGCCTCGAACTCAGCAATCCTCCTGTCTCTGCCTCCCGAGTGCTGGGAGTACAAGCGTGAGCCACCATGCCCGGCACTGTGGTATGTGGTATTGATTGCTGGTAGGCGTGAGTCACCATGCCCAGCACTGTATGTGGTTACCAGGATCGAACTCAGGACCTTGCGCTTGCGAGGCAGGCACCGGAACCACTGAGCTAAATCTCTGGCCCAAGAATCTTGAATTTAAATCATTTGTAGATCCGCCCGCTTCAGTTTTTTACACACCTAAGCATTATTATGATCAGTATAAAAGAACTAAAATTAGCGGTGGCCTCGGACAGAGAAGCTATGGTCTGCCAGGCACTCCTGCACACGCTCTCTAAGTATTAGCCTCATTTGCCTCTCATGCCCAATGATTAATACCCACTTCCCAGACAAGGAGCCTGAGGCTGCCAGAGGGGTCTCACTTGTGCAGAGTTTTCATCTACTTTCATTCAGCTGATGAGTGACAAGGCAAGGCTTGTGACCAGCTCGGCATGTGTCCTTCTGCTATGCTGTTTCACTGGTTGGGTTTAACACGATGGACTATCAAATTATAAATCAGCCCAGTACAACCCGGTGCCTATTTCCGGTCATCCAGCAAGCAGCCGTTAATGCAGACTCTCTGCATGCAGTGCGGGGAGGGCCTCACCCAAGGGCGGAGATGGCTGGGCCTCACACAGAGGCCCGTGGAAGGCTGGAGTCCGGGGCACGCACTCTGTGTGAGGGGCGGTCTCAGTCTGCAGGGCTGGGGATGTCTTTCCTGGATTTAGTCATGAAGACTGACGTGGTGTGATCTCAAAAAGATGTACCAGGCTCAAACAGCAGGAGGGGCCTGCCGCGGGCAGTCTTAGGGAGTCTGTCTGTGTTTTCTTCTTCACATGCATCAGAGAGATCTGCTTCAGGAAGGAAAACATTCTTTGATCCAAGAAAGTTTAAAAATAATACTTTGAACATTTCCCTCAGAGTTAATACTTCTTCCAGGATGTTTTGTGCATTTCCCCCTGAATCAGCCTGCGGAGCCCATGTGGGAGGGAGCACAGGCTTCAGGCCGACCCTCTTGTGTACTCTCGTGGGCCAGAGTGCCAAGCACTGGACCCGTGCGGCGTGGGCCTGACGGAGCTGGGCTCTGGGCAGAACCACGGAGACAGACAGCAGGATTGTTCCTGGGAGGAACGTCTGTCCGTCTGTGTGCATGTTAGACCTCACCTCAACTGTTTTGTCAACTCATAGAAAAGAAGAGTTTGCATTGCCCAGGACAGAGTGCTTGGGAGATTTCCACGGAAATTCCTAGTTGTAGTATTCATTCCCTCTCATGTTGTTACTACTACTGATTTAGAGAAAAAGAAAGGAAGTTATGCCATCTGCTGGTAATAGTGTGAACAGGGTGCACTTCTGTCGATCTCAGACAACTAGAGCCTGTGAGATTTAGATTGTTGCTAAACCTTTCTCTTGTTTTCTTCTCACAGAGACATGCTTATGTGTTTTTGTCTGGAAATCTTTAAGCAATATAGTAGCATGGGCCCAATATTAATACCAAATTTGTGTTCTTAACATAATGTTGCAGAAATGGCCTTAAGATCCATGTGTATAAATCATGTGTGCAGGTGTACGTGTACAAGTGACCTGTGCATCACATCTATGCTGCTTCCGGCCGACTGCAGGGGCAGTCACGAGCATGCGCTGTTATCTCCAGCACGGGGGTGGGGGGTGGGGTGGGGTGGGGTGGGGGCGCGGCTCGGCTAGTGCCTGGGGACTTCGAGTCTCTGTTTGCCCACCAGATGGCTCTGCCTCCAGGCTGGCTGTCTCCCGGTGACCTGGGAGCTCTTTAGAGCGGGTGGCGACTCAGGCTCCCCCTGAGAGCTCCGAGTGGGAGTCTGGCGTGGGAGCGAAGGGTGAGAGCAGGACTCTGGTTAGTACCACGCACAGCTGCAGAACGAAGAGGGACTTTATCTCTAGTGCCGCCATTTGTGAGCTGAAGGCACTGGGCCACGTTCTTGAAATGGATCTCACTTTACTCAGCTGTGGAATGGAGGTGCTAGCGTCCCCCCTCCCCTTCCTGGAGGTGTCAGGAAGACGTCTGGAAACACGTGAAGTGTTGCACAAATGCTCAGCAATGATTTGTTTTTTAAGCCCAACCACAGCTGGCTTTGGAATGCTGAGCTCAGCGTTTCTCCCTCCACGTCCAGGGTCCTCTTCGTTCATCTGTGTTTTATTAATGTGTCTCCCAAATGCATTCACACACAGATCTGCGTTGGCGCTTCCTCTGAGAAGTGAGAATTACTGTACTCCGTCTTGGAATAGGATAGCATCACTCCTTTCATAAAGACGGTGTTGCTCCGATAGGGAATCCACTTCTATTTTTCTTCAAACTTATGAAACCGTAACGTTTTTTGTGTGTGCTGGTGTATGTTTGTGATACATAATAATGATGCATCCTGGGGAACTGATTTCCCTCTTGCCCAGGAAACTAGAATCTTGCGTTATAAAGAGTCACTTCATGTTTTTAACCAAGTAGAGAGATACCAAGCAGAGATACTCAGGATGGCACAAGTCTCCCCTGCGCTGGACCAGGACAGCTCAGGGGCAGGGAAAATGAGGGTTGGCCCCAGAGACCCACTGACATCCCCCAGGCGACTGGGCCGGAGTGGGCTGACTCCAAGGTCCCGACTCCAAGCCCGGAGCCAGCTGCATGGCAGTCCTGCCCCTTGAACAGAGACACTGGGGCGTTGGGGGTTTTCTGGTTTGGGCGCTTTGTTTTATTCCGGTTTCCTGCCTGAGTGTACGCTCTTTGCTGTTTACAGGCGGAGGCTGCATAAACTGGGCGTGTCCAAGGTTACCCAGGTGGATTTCCTGCCCCGGGAAGTGGTGTCTTACTCCAAGGAGACCCAGACTCCGCTTGCCACGCATCAGTCTGAAGGTGAACTCTATCTTGTGTTTGTCTTCCATATCACCTCTGGAGAAACTGATAGGGAATGTCAACCTGCCTGTTGATTTCATATGCTTTCCTAAGAGAGCATCATGAAGTGTCGGTACCCAGGTATCCTCATTAGATCCCACTCTGCTGAAATTGTCTGAGAAGATAATAATCACACATGAAGACCACCAGAGTACTACAAAATAGACAGCTTTAAACATGGTGTTGGTAATTTATGTTAAAATTCAGCATTTGCAGGGGTCACCAAACTCCAGTCCACCACCCGTTTCCAGAAACAGTGTTACTGAGATGTAGCTGCCTCCTTCTACTTACACCTGTGGTTATTTTCTTTTTAAAATTTGATTTAATTTTGGGGGGCAGTGCCAGGGATTGAACTCTGGCCCTTCTGTTTCCAAGGTAAGTTTGATATCACTTGAGCTAAATCCCAGCCCTTATGGTTACTCTCTTGTTACAGTGTTGAGTTCCACAGATACGGAAGAGATCTTGTGACTTGCAGGGCCTAAAATCTTTAATCTGGTCAACTTTGCTGGTGGTAGATTTGCCTGGTCAATTCAAATAACACAGAGTTTCTGCCCTCAGTTTAACAATAGTTTCCATACAAGCTGCACATCGGCGAATAGGAATTGTTTTCCATTCCATCTTTGATCCTATTGGGAAATATCAATGGGTAATTCACATGCGGATCTCAGTGAATCTCAAAACAGCACTGACAGAAGTTGAAGCTGATTGATCGAAATGCTTCCTAGAAGGAAAATATCACTTCAAAGCGAAATCATATGAAACGAAAAGGGAGAGGTTTGTACTGAAAAATAGGACGAGTAAAAATGCATTGCGAGAGTAAAATTGACACAGCAAAGCATATTCTTTAACTTGATGCAATATTACTGTTTAGGGGGTGGAGAAGACATTAGAATTCTACGGTCACTGCTGTTATGCAGTAAGTATGGAAGAAAGCCCAAAATAATGAAAAGTGGTCAGCATTCACCACTCAGCATGCTTGCTTTATAATTTAGATCAGTGCAGCTTGGTTTGTGTGAGCTAGAGATTTTTCATTTTCTAAACACAGGGCACCAAGTGCAAAGCGAAATCTTAGTTTTTAAATTCAATGTTGTCTATAGGTGCTCTGAATCATTACTCCTTAATGACTCGGGGACAATCTTCGTTGGTTAAACCTTGATGGGAAGCGAATTTTAGAAACAAACAAATAGCACCCTCTAGTGGTGAAATTTTAAACCTGTTCACCCGCGAACTTGAGACCTATTACTAATGTGGCAGAAAATACAAAGTCAGAAAAGTCTTAGCTCTATCCTTGGGCCTCCAGACAAGAACAGGAAGATTATTAAAAAACATCCTCATCACCCAACCAAAACATTTGTTTGAGTTAATTTGCTGCCAGAGGGATTTGCAGAGCAGCAGCCAGAGTACATTTAGCCCAAAACTTGACCCATAACATAAAGTTATACAACTGAAATAAGAGAAGGAGTGAATTATTTTTTAAAATGTGTATACTGAGGATATGGGAAATTGTACAGAAATATTTACAAGGGAAGATAAATTAAGGATGAAAAGGCATCAGCTCTAAACTTTTAAACTGGAACACATCAAAAGGAAAAGCCTGTACATTTCATTTTATTGCTGCAGAGAGAGGCTGGGGGCCCTCATTATGCTGCGGTCCAAGCAGCAGGAAAGGAGGAATTTACTTCTGAGCTATTGGCAGGGCTTACTTCTGTTTTGTTAACAAGACCTGTAGAGATTTCTTGTGGTGGGGGCATCTACATGGTTTAAATTCCACGGTCCAGATTTGAACCCAAAGCTGGCTACCCGAGCTGACATTAAAGCAATTCCTGATGGGGTTGGATAAGAGGACCTTTAGATTTGGGTTCAGCTAGCCATCCTGTCACCACAGGTGACCCCCGACCTTCAGCTGCCTGTAGCCGCCCAGCCTCCTGGCTTTCAAGGATGCCTGGTGCCCACCTTTCACCTGCTGTGTGAAGGTGCCCAGCAGGCAGGAAGTGAGCTGCACTGGGCAGCCAGCATCGAGATCCTGCCATGCGAGTTGACTGTCACCCTGGGATTCTGGTCACAGCAGAGTTTTCATGACCGCTGCACCGCACAGCAGCAGGAAGCAACTACTACTGAACTTTATGGTGCAGTGAAGTACTTGCATGGGTAATATTCGAAGCTGTTGTATGTACAAAATCCATGTTAGCTTTTTATTCTCCGAAGTACATATGAAGCCTTGGTGATGGTTTTTAAAGTTGACTTTTGACTAGAAAATTTAACTCTATTCAAAGTAGGGATCTCAGCGCACCAGAGGGTGGCGCTGTAGTGCACTCATTTTCTTTTCTCTTTCCTTCTCTTTCTTTCTTTGTCTGAAGCAGAAGGTAGTTCGGGTTTGTCCAGGCCTGTCTCCTTTCTTGGCTATGCACTGTTATGAACACTTTCTCCGCGAGAAATATTCCAAAGAATGCATTAAATGATAAAGATTTAGGAAGAAAGTCTATGAATGCTGCTCTTTCAAACATGCTAGACCTTCCTCATCTGTTCAGGTAATTAGTTGCAGGGAAAGAAGCCTTAGAGTAGAAAAGCTGATTTGAATCAAAACATCTCTACCCCCAAAACATGGTAAACACATGCTTTTTATTTCCAAGTAGTAAGGAAAGAAAAAAAAAATTCATGGCTCCCTGCCAAGCTGCCTCTGGTTTGCCTATTATTAATATTTTCCCCGGGTTGTCTGTGAGGTCCTGAGGTTACGGAGCCATGTTTATTACAGTAACTAAGTGACTGCTCACCACAGACTCCAAAAAATGCTGTTGAGTGACAGGGAGATGCTAGACACTTCTAGAAACCCCAGGTCCTATTCAGCCCCACAGGAAATGAGAGTTTCCTAACCTGCTGGAAAGATTGCAGTGGAGCAGGAAGAAACCCTTCTCTCCGGGCTGTGTTATCACTAGGACCGTGCGCCTCGTCTCGGGAGCCCCTGTGTCCAGTTCCCTCGGGCGCCTTGTTTCTTACATTCAAGAGAAATCAATCGGGGCCGCGTGCAGCAGACATGCTGCGTCCTGGGCGGCGGCGTCTCCCCAGAGGGCCCGGGGGCTCCGCTCCGTGGTTTCCCTCTTCTGGCTGACGTCTCCCTTCCTGGTGAGGCCCACCCTTCGTCACACGATGCTGCATTTTTATGTACACGTCTCACCTCTGAGGCTGTGATTTCCCTCTGGGGAAGACGCGCGGTCCACACCTTCACGCTCGGCACAGAGCCTGGCTCAAAGACGTGGCCAGTAGACGTCAGTGCAAGACGCGAAGACAGAAACGGTACCTGAGGAACAGGAAGAGAGGAAGCGGGTGCTCATGACCTGTCAGGCAGCACAGAGTACAACCCACGCCGCGAGGCAGTTTGGGTTTTATTAGATCGTTATGGAAACTTCCTAAGGCTGAGATGCTGTGCGGAGCGGAGGGAGGCGCTGCTCCACTTTAGTCAGGCTTCTGTGCAGCGACTGGGCGCGGGCACCAGCTCCCACCCGTGAACGTGACGCACAGGAACCGTAGGAGAGCTTTTCCGAGGCCGCTGGGGTTGGCTCTGGATACAGAAGTTTTTACTGTGCAGCAGAGATGCTGTGTAAAGTGCTGTGTGCTTGGGAGATGCCCAAGAAGGTGGCTACGGAAGACTCGTTGCGCCTTTGCATGTAAAAAAATATATTATCTTGGCGGATATAAGAGTTTGGACTTGGCTTTCCCGCCTTCATGGGTGTATTCTTACTTCAGAGGCTTCAGGCAGAGAGATGGTTGTTGTTCAATAGAATTATAGTTTGTCATTGTTCATTTGCATGATCTGTTTTGCCTAACTGTATAGGTTAAAATACTGGCATTTTGACAGATAATCGGAATTACAGTTACCAATTGGATATTGTACATTTTATTGTGTCTTCATACCTATTCTTTGTTCTAGATCAGAATTCAGACACAAAATTCTCATCAGAAATATTTGAGCTATAATTGGATTTTCATAAGCTTTACAATTAAGGAAGTGGATTCATATACCATCTTATTCTAAACATATCAAAAGCTTCTCCAATAATTGAATCAAATTTCAGTTATTAAATTTAAAGTTAAATTGATTAGAATCAAATAAAATCGAAAATCCAGCTCCCCAGCCGCAGTCGCAGGCAGGCGGAGCTCCGTGGTAGCGCTGTGCCCGGTCGGCTCAGTCTTCCAGGGCTCGGCCAGGAAACCCAGACCCAGAAGACAGGCCCGCCGAGCTTCTGGCTTCACCCGAGGCTGGGCAGAGGCCCGGGCCGAGAAGAGCCCCGATTCGCAGGCGACTCCCCGGGGAGTGGTGGTGCTGCGGGTTCTACCTCTGCCTGTGACAAGGGCCTGCGCAGGCGGCTGTGGGTGTGGGCTGCAGGGAGGCCGCACCTCCAGGGGGGCCGCTTGGAAGCCTCATGCTGTCCCCGGGGTGGGAGGCCCCTGGCGCCTCCTCAGCAGCCCGTCCAAGCTGCGCCTCGCTGCGGCGCCAGGCGTCCCAGAGCTCAGGCTCCATCTCCGTCTCTGCGCTTCTCGGCCGCCTTCCTTCCCTGGCGGATGCTGAGCCGTCACCATTTAAACTGGATTCTGAGCTGGGGAAAGCAGAGTCCTAAATCTTCTTGTATCTGTTGGCCTCACAAGTATCCTTCTCTGATTAAAAAAAAAAAAAAAAAGCCAAGTAAGGTCATGTTCTAGAGAATCTAAAGGTACATATTTATTTGGAAGCTTAAATCTGAAATCAAGCAGTTCTTACATATAATGTCCCAGTGGAAGCCAATCCTAAAATATCTGCAGAGCACATGGGAAAAAACAGGCTGTGGTGTGCTGACCTTGACTCAAGCTTTCCCATTGGCTTTCCGTGATCTGGGTCTGTCTCTGGACTCGTTATTTGACAGAGAGAGAGAGAGAGAGAGAGAGAGAGAGA
>PVIC010009211.1:0-46139 GCA_004025085.1 Thryonomys swinderianus | reverse complement strand
AGCCAGTCTCTCCAAGAGTTTTACTTAGCCTGTTTTCCAGCAGGCTTATTGTTTCTGTTTTAATGTCTCATATCCATTGTGAGTTTAGTTTTGTGCATGGTGAAAGAGTTAGGTCTAGCTTTAGCTTTTGGCAGGTTAAAGCCCAGTTTTTCCAGCACCATTTGTTAAAGAGGCTGTGTTTCCTCCACTGGGGATGTTTGCCTCCTTTGTCAAAGATAAGGTGGCTTAGTGTGTCCAGGGTTGTTTCTGGGTCTTCTATCTATTCCACTGGTCCTCTGGTCTGTTACTTTGCCAGTACCATGCAGTTTTTATCACAGTGGCTTTATTGTAGAGTTTTAAATTGGGGATTGTAATACCCCCTGCCATGTCGTGGTTGCTTAGAATTGCTTTTGCTATTCTAGGTTTCTAGTGTTTCCAGATGAATTTTTGTATTATTTTCTCTAGCTCTGTGAAGTACACCATTGGAATTTCAATTGGAATTGCATTGATTCTGTATAGTAGTTGTGGGAATATAGCCATTTTGACGATGTTGGTTTTCCCTACCCAGGAACAAGGGATATCTTTCCACTTTCTGATTTCCTTTTTATCTCAGTTTTCAGAATCCTATAGTTTTCCGAGTAGAGGTCTTTCACTTCCTTTGTTAGGTTGATTCCTAGATATTTCATTTTTCTGGGTGCTACTTTGAAAGGGATTGACTCTGCAATTTCTCTTTCAGTGAGTCTGTTGTTTGTGTAGACAAAGGCTGTTGATTTTTGAGCATTGACCCTGTATCCAGCAACACTACCAAATTTGGTAATTAAGCATTCTTTTGGTTGAGTTTTTAGGATCCTCTAGATAGAATATCATATCATCAGTGAATAAGGACAGTTTAACTTCTTCCTTTCCTATCTTTATTCCTTTTTTATCTTTGTCCTGGCTGATTGCTATGGCTAATGTTTCCAGCACTACATTGAAGAAGGGTGGTGACAGCGGGCATCCTTGTCTCATTCCTGACCTTAGTGTAAAAGGTTTCAGTTTTTGCCCATTAATTATGATGCTGGCTGTTGGTTTCTCATAAATAGCTTGTATTAAATTGAGATAAAGTCCATTGATTCTGATTCTCTGTAGCGTTTTGATAATGAATGGGTGTTGGATTTTGTCAAATGCTTTTTCTGCATCTATTGAGATAATCGTATGGTTTTTGTCCTTGAGTCTGTTAATATAGTGTATTACATTGATTGATTTATGTATGTTGAACCAGCCTTGCATCCCTGGGATAAATCCGACTTGATCAAGGTGTATGATTTTCTTGATAACTCTCTGTATTCTGTTTGCCAGTATTTTATGGAGGATTTTTGTATCTATGTTCATTAGAAAGATTGACCTGTAGTTTTCTTTTTTGGTGGGATCTTTCCCTGCCTTTGGAATCAAGGTGATGGTTGCTTCAATGAATAATTTGGGGAGTACTGCTTCCCTTTCAATTTCATTGAAGAGATTGAGAAGTACTGGTATTAACTCTTCTTTAAAAGTTTTGTAGAATTCAGCAGTGAAGCCATCAGGACCAGAGATTTTCTTTGTTGGTAGGTTTTTTTACTACATTTTCAATTTCCCAGATTGATATCAGGTTGTTTAACATTTTTATATCCTCTTCATTCAGCTTTGGAAGTTCATATGTGTTTAGGAATCTATCCATTTCTTCTAGATTTTCCATCTTCTTGGAGTATAGATTTTCAAAGTACATGTTTATTATCCTTTGGACTTCCTGTGGGTCTGTGCTGATTTCCCCATTTTCATTCCTTATAGCATGGATTTGAGCCTTTTCCTTCCTTTGTTTGATAAGGTTGGCTAAGGATCTGTTGCTCTTATTTATCCTTTCAAAGAACCAACTCTTTGATTCGTTGGTTCTTTGTATTGTTGTCTGTCTCCATTGCATTAATTTCTGCTCTGATCCTTATAATTTCCTCTCTAGTATGTGCTTTGGGTTTGTTTTGCTCCTCTTTTTCTAATTGTCTGAGGTTCATCGTTAGATTGTTTATTTCAGTTTGCTCTATTTTCCGAGTGTAGGCATTCACTGCTATGAATTTCCCTTGCAGAACTGCTTTCATTGTGTCCCATAAATTCCTGTATGTTGTGCTGGGATTGTTGTTTAGTTGTAGAAACTATTTAATTTCTTCTTTCATTTCTTTTGTGGCACATTGGTTGGTTAACAGAGTTTTGTCCAATTTCCATGTGTTTATGAGGATCTTGTAATTTCTTCTGCTATTCAGTTCCAGTTTCAAGGCACTATGGTCTGATGGTGTGCAGGGGAATAACTTCAATTCCTTTGCATTTACTTAAGTTTGTTCTATGGACTAGAACTTGATCTATTTTGGAGAATGATCCATGAGAAGCTGAGAAGGTATATTCTTGCTTTGTAGGGTGAAAAATTCTGTAGGCATATATTATGTCCATTTGCTCAAAAGTTTGATTTAGCTCAAGTATTTCCTTATTGATTCTTTGTCCAGTTGATCTGTCAATTTGTGACAGTGGAGTATTAAAATCCCCTACTACTATTGTTTTCATGGTTAACTGGCTTTTCATGTCCAGTAATGTTTGTTTTATATAGTTGGGTGCATTAGAGTTTGGTGCATAAATATTTATGATTGTTATTTCTTTCTCTTGGATAGTTCCCTGTACAAGAATATAGTAACCTTCTTTATCTCTTTGAATCAGTTTGGGTTTGAGATCTATTTTATCTGCAAACAAGGTAGCCACCCCTGCTTTTTTGCAGTTTCCTGTGGCATGGAGGATTGTTTTTCAACCTTTTATTTTCAGTCTATGGGTTTCCTTCTGAATTAGGTGTGTTTCCTGTATGCAGCAGATTGTAGGATCTTGCTTCTTGATCCAGTCTACTAATCCGTGTCTTTTAATTGGCCCATTGAGTCCATTGACATTAATGGTTATGACTGATACGGACATATTCAGAGCTGCCATGTTTCTCTGTTCTTGGTTCTTTTCTTTGCTTTTCCCCTTTTCTATGTAGTTTCTTGTTTGCCCCAATGAATTCACTCTCCTGTGTCTTGTGGTTATGGAATTTTCTGTATTTTTTTCAAGATGTTCTTTAGAATGTTATGTGAAGTTTTTCAGGTGTTCTTTATTATGGAAGTATCTTATTTCCCCATCTATTCTGAAAGATAGTTTTGCAGGATACAATAGTCTAGGTTGGAGGTTGTTTTCCTGCAATGCTTGAAATACTTCCCTCCACGGTCTCCTTGCATTGAGTGTTTGTGTTGCACAGTCTGCTGTGATCCTAATGGACTTCCCTTTGTAGGTGATTTTCTTCCTTTCTCTCACTGCTTTCAGTATTTCATTCTTTTGTGTATCTGGAACCTTGATAATTATATGTCTAGGTGTAGATATTTTTATGTCATGGCATTTTCAAGTCGGATTGGCATCATTTATCTGTATGTGTATTTCTTTTCCTGTGAAGTTTTCTGTTGTTATCTCTGACAATAGCTGTTTTTTTTTTTGAGACAGCATCTCACTTTGTAGTTCAGGTTGGCCCTGAGCTCACTATGGAGCCCAGGCAAGCCTTGAACGCAGCAATCCTCCTGCCTCTGCCTCCCGAGTGCTGGGATGACAGGCGTGAGCTACCACGCCTGGCTGACAATAGCATTTTTTAATGTCTTTTACACCGTGTCCTGCTTCCTCAGTGACTCCAATCAGTCTTATATTATTTTTCTTTGAGTCATCTAAAAGGTGTTGAATTGCTTTCTCATGGTACCTTGCTCTTTTCCATAGATTATGTCTTTCCTGCTCATTGGCTGCTATGCTGTTCTCTAGGTTTGAGATTCGGCTCTCTGCTTCATTCATCCTACTTCGCAAGCTTTTGTTCTCCATCATTCCCTGGAGCTCTGCTTGAAGCTGTTTAAAAGGTTTCATTGCTCCTGCTATCTTGGTTTCTATCATCTCGCTGATCTCTTCTTTAGTGATATCTTTCACTGTGGACAGTATCCCTGTTTTGATCTCAGAGATGAGTTCTGATTTCCATCTTACTAGATCCTCTTTAGTTACCATCTCCAAGAGTCCTGGTGTTTGAGTTTCAGTTTGCCCTATTTCCCTTTTCTCTGAATTTCCCTGTGGTGGTGATCTTTGTGTCTGGTTTTTTGTGTATTTTCTCATTTCTACTCTTTCATTGTTACTAATGCTCTTCTTTGCCTGATGACAGGGCAATGTTTGTTGCCGGTTTCTATTATCTGGGCCCCTTTGGATGTGGCACTTTCCTGGGGTGTCCTCCTTGAATCTGTAATGACCCTTGAGAGTTCTCTGTTCTGACACATCATGGGAGGTATTTGAGCAGAACAATCACATCATATTTATTACCATAACACAATAAATGGCAATATTAGTTTTAAGCACAGTAAATAAGAGAAAAAAATTTAAAAATTCTATTCTGAAGACTTTGAGCTTATGAGTTACCTCTATGTCCATATGCCAGAATTTAGAATTAATCAGTAATATTTATACAACATGTAGGTCATAAATGTACCCCCGAACCCTTTGGGGATAAGAGGTCTCTGTGGAATCAGGGAGGTAGGGAGACAGGAGGAGAATGAAAGAAGGTTAGCAGATTTATGAAGCTCACCTATACCCTAGAACCTCATATAGGCCAGCGGGTAATAGAGCATAAAAGGGCACATGTACAGTGGTACCAACTGTATGCTGTAAGACTGTTGGAGACTTTTCACACCTTCTTATAATAGTACAGAGGAAGAAATAGGGCATCCTAAGAGTCTTTTACTTCTGTGTGTTGCTTCTGAAAGGAAGATAGGAGAGGGTGTGTGGACAAGAGGTGAATAGAGGGATCTAGGAGTATATGGCAAAATAGAAGCTAGATTCCCCTTTTTTAATTTTGCTTGGTCTCTCAGCACGGCTCCAGTAGTGCACCTTCTGTGGAGGGATGCAGGAGATGGCTCTGGCTCCTCTGGGACCTGGGTCCTCACAAAGCAGTTCCAGGGTGGGGTTGGGGCCAGCCGGAGGCCCTCGATCCTCCCTGGTGGGGATGGCGCCTGGAGTCTGTACCTGACTCCTCACTGCACAGTTCTGGGGTGGAGTGGGCCAATGGGCAGGCTTCAGTCTTCTGCCGTCGTTGGAAATGGAATGGCGCCCGAGGTAGCCAAGTCCGTGCTGCCCTGGGGTACAGTGTGCTGGTGGGCAGCCCTCAGTCCACCGCGGCCAGAAATGGAATGGCACCCGGTGTGGCTGAGTCTGTGCCACTCTGGGGTACAGTGGGCTGGTCTTCTGTCTTTTTTTAAAACAAAAACTCCACTGTATATATGAAACACCCACACCTCATTACTGTGACATTATGAATTCCCCAAAGGACCCAACACCTGAGCTTGGGCTTCTGAGCTTGTTCTGAACTCTTATGTGTAAAAGATTGTCCAAAGCTTGTCCTGAGATCTTGCTTTTGGGAAAACAGACTTGCTTTAGCAATGTATACCATGGGCATATAAAGTTTAAACCCATTCACTACAAATTCAGGACCAAGGCCCAAGAGATGAACTATGGCAATTTTTTAAAAATAAATTGTGTCTATTGGTACATTTTAGGAATACATCATGTTAATTCCTCACTGAGAACTTGGACCTATACTTGAGGTACAGGTTCTCATTTTTTGATTGATTCTTATTCTTTTCCATTCCCCACCCCCACACTTCTACCCCCACAAAGATAAGCTTTGTTTCCATTTTTTCCTTTTTTACTATCAAAATTTTCTTCCCTTTCTTTTTCCTTCTCCCACCCAGTTCCCTTCGAACATGTTCTTCCTGTATCATGTCATCATCATACATTCTGCACCTCATTTATACTTCCAGTTTCTCACACTAGAGAAATGATGCACTATCAGAAATGTAGTAAATTTTGTCTTTGAATCTTCACTTGTCTCCTGGTTACTGTACATACTGACTTCATGGTTTTGCAAACTTTGTGGAGTGAATTGTGAATCAAAAGAGGAGATTAAAGGAGTTTTATTAGAAACAAGATTAGCTCCTGGGTTCCCAGGAGGGGTCCTGAATGGGTGGACTTATGGCCCCTCAATCCAGAGATAATGATAGATAAGCAAACCAAAGGAACTGCTCAGTTGTTCAATAGCTGCCTTTCAAAGGTGGCTTTGTAGTTTAAAAATGACCAGTTAGAACTCAGGCTTTTAACCCAGTTCTTCAACATGTAGGGTTTCCAGAAAACTGGCTAATTTACATTATAATTTCCTTTGAAGTCAGAAATTTAGTAAGGAGTGGCTGCCCTGCTTTTAGGAGGAGCTGGCTACATCCCAGGCTGAGTGAGGAAGTTCATCCTTGGTTCAAAGTCCTAGTTCACTGTCTACTCTTATTTTAATGCCCATCAGTATGACTGATTACCCAGTTCTACCAGGCCCTTCCCCTGGCTGGCTGCCTCACTCCTAAGCTTACTAAATTATTTCCTACATTGTTCTTTGTCTTTTTTTTTTTTTTTTTTTTTTTGCTTCTCAGAGTAAGGTGGAGGGACCAGCAGCATTGGCATTATCAGACAGTGTCAGAAAGGCAAGATCTCATTCTCATGTCAGACCCCAAGTTGAAACCTGCATTTTTATGTTTCCAAGAGATCTTTATTCACTTGAAAGTTTGAGGGGCAGTGGTATGACAGACACACAAGGCCTATCCACAAGCCACTTCACACCCTCTCTCCAGGTTCTTCCCACCCATGCACCCCACAACAATACAGGAGATGTATTTTACTCTGGAGAGGACAGCTGGCATTGCCACCAGGCTGGGTGAGGGTTCCTGAGGCTGAAATAAGGAATTTAACCCACCTCTTTAAAATAAGTATGGAGGTTCAATGACTCCGGAGCATCACGGAGAAAGAATTTTTGGGACACATCAGTAAGAAGAAGCACAAGAAGGATTTATTAGAGTTAGATAAATATAGGACAAACTCAAGGGCAGAATGCATGTGCTGAAAGAAATGAGGCACAAGACAGTTTGAAACTAGGGATTTTATGTGCTTTTTGAAGGTGGAAATCATGGGATTCAATAATCTGTAGTTTTAGTGTTAGTCCCAGATTTCGTGGATGGGAGAGGATGGCTCACCCCAAGTGAGATAATGGTCTATTCCTGTGGGAAACTGTTGACAACAGCAAGACAAGAATTATAGTGAGTACAAGCTATCCAGTAACTTTATTCATCATGATGATGAAAATTTTGCAAAGCATGACACTGGAATAGAAATTATGCCACCAGGTGCTGCAGCCTCAAGTATTAGGGCTCTAGTAATACTGTGTGGATAAAAGCACACCTAAGATTAGAAGCTCTTTTCTTGAATGAAAGGTTTACACTCCTATAACCTTGAGCCTACAGTTGATAGGGTCTTGATGGTTCCTGAAATGCCCTTAAAGCATCATTCTTCTTATCTTGGTTCAAAGTACTTGGTTTCTCTTCTAGTGGTGCTAATCTCTTTGGCAATCAAACATCTATTGGCCTCAACTTAATATGTGTTTTATTTCTGGCAAAAGTGAATGTTTTCAAATCTTTCTGTTCTCTTTTTTTGCTGTCAGTAATCAACATAAATCTGCCTAAAATCATGCCACAATCCAAATATTGGGCTGTTTTGAAATTTTCTCACTCAGATCAATTAGTCTATGATTTTTAAACATATCCTCAAACTGTTTTGAGGTATGGAGAAAATATAAACAAATCATTTGATAATATAAAACACACAAGTTCTCTAGTCTAATTCCTAAGAGTCCCCTTTTTCATCTGAAACTTCATGAGCATATCCTTCATCATCAGCATTCCTGTTAGCCTTTTCTTCTTTTGAGTACAGACCAGAATTATCCATTAGGCTCTGCTCACTTTATTTTAGACATTCTATCATCCACTTCTCTAAACATTTACATATTGTTCCCAGAAAAGAGTAGCAAAGGCTTCTGAATCACATATCAAATATGTTCACAGCAGTGACTCCACTCTTCTGACACCAGCATTCTATATTAGTTATCTTTCTCTCACTGAAACAGAATACTTGACACACAGAATGTAATTAAAAAGAAGTTCTTTTTTTGGGTCATGGTTTCAAAGGTTCCATTCAATGACTACCCAGCTCCATGATGGAAACATTGAAGAAGTACATGGCAAAGGAAACTGTTTGACTCATGCTGTCATGGAAGCAGGGAGTAGAAAGAGTCCGTAAGGGAGGCACTTAGAACCAAATATAGTTTCCAAATTTATGTCCCCATGACATAATTTGAAGAGATCAGATCTGAACTGTGTTCTTACCTCTTGTAATCTTGGACAAATCACCCTGATTTTCTTTTTTTCTATTCTCTGATTTGTAGAGTAACAAAGGGAATTTAAATTCTCTTCCAGGAAGTAAAAGAATTTTGTAAAGAGGGTCCCAATTACACACACACATACACATGCATACATACACAAATGCATTACATTCTGATGTAGAAAATTTGATGTAGTTTATGGCCTATTGAAACCTCCACCACATTGATTTTAGTCTTTTTTGAAACAAAAAGTGATGAAAAACAGGACAATTTACTGAGCAATTTTCCTATGTATTTCAGACACATGTACCATTTATTTATGATACTTATAGTAGTTAATTATTGTTGATTGGGTTGGTATAGTATAGTTAATGCAACTTGGAGAGCTTTGCCAGGTTAAGAAAGATTACCCTGGTCTGAGCCTGTACCTTTCATGACTGTGTCACACAGTAACTACATAGCTTATATTCAATTCTCTTTCAAGTTGCTGTGTGGTATCTAAAAGAACAATATCTGCTAGTTAGTTTTATACTTGAGATATAAATGTCTGTTTCCAAGTATGATCATTTGTCTATATTAGTGAGTCATATAATTGTTCATGCTTTAGAATGTGATGTGAATAACAGATGTGGCATTTTCACTTTCCTGCTGTGTCTAGTGATTCCCTGTGTGATGAAGACTGAAAACACTTTGTTTCAACCTTTTAATCAGATTCAAAGTTTGTACCAACCTGAGTTCGTGTATCACAGTGCTGATGAGTGGACGATGAAGAAGATAAAGCAGAGGAAAGTTTTATTAAGAGAAAGCTCCTGAGAGGCAGGAGGGGTCCTGTAAGGGGGGTTGCACTATGCTTTTTGCTTAGGGGGTTCTTATACAGCAAAATCAAATTGCAGATTACCTTGGGTCAAACTGTAATCAACGTATAGGATCACAAGTGTAGTCATTTAGGCAATGCTGATCTGATAGGAAAACAATGCATACAGCAAGGGTACATCTGAGGTATCACTAACTTCAGTTTATCTATAACCCTCATACAGAGAAGGCATGCCTGGTAGGGGCAGGAGTAAGTCTCAGAACATTCTGCTCATCTGTCTATGTGTTTGTTATGTTGTTCAGCCTCACTTGACTGCCTGGCACTAAATACATTATGGTTTTGGCCTGCTGGTAACTCTGATGAAGTGTGCAGGCCTAACGTGCTATCACTGTGGGGCCTGGTCCCTGTCAACTCAGCCCTGGACCACTGGTTTAATTTGTCTCTTCTCTGTTCTGGGCTCTGTTTTGGGCCCTGTCACTTCTTAACTGTCTGTCATTCTCTACCTATCTGGAATGGCACTACTGAATGATTTTAAGTTTTCTGGAAGACTTTTATTTTTGTCTATCCATTTTTCAAAGTTATTGGTGGAAAAATTTCATAAACAGAATAGTATAACTATCCACTTACCTATGACTCAACTTCCAGTCTTGTTAGTGTTCTTCCATACCTGGTTTATCTGTAGCACACCATTCCTAAACCCTACAATTGTAACTGTTTTGATTGTTCTTAAGGTAATATTAACACAGGTTGAAATCCTCAAGTATTAAGTGAAAAATTTTGATGATTAGATAGCTATACCTATGGACCTACACCTACACTGAATTTCTTTCTCACAAGAAAAGGTCCTCCCTTGAGGTCACCTCTCCAGCTCTGTAAAAGCAAAAACTAAGTTTTTACTAGCTTAGTTTTATTTGTTCTAGAACTTCACATAAGTACAAACATACAAAATGTGTCTTTTGTTTGTTTCTTTAATCTCACCATTGCTTCATCATTCATGTTGTTGCATGTATTAGAACAGTAATTAATTCCTTTTTATTGAGGATATACCATGACTTGTGTTATAGCTTGTCTAGGTGTCCCCATAAAGCCTCATGTGCTGAATGATGGGGCTGTTTTGGAGGTGTCTGGGTCTAGGGTGTGTGAATGTGAATTAAGGGTATGATAATTGGATTAGTCTGCTGAGTGGTTTAGTGTTATCAGAAAGGAGGTATGGGTAATGGAAAGCTCCAAGCTGAGTTTGGGTGGCACCAATAAATAGGTTTATAGCCTGGATGGAAGGCTAACTTCCTGCCTCCTGTGTGCTGGGCTACAGACTATTTCACCCCTGCCATGCCTCTTTACCACACTGCTCTGCCTTGGAGCCAGCCAAATATGAACTAGAACCTCTATAAACTCTGAGCTAAAATAAATATTTCCTCCTTTAACTTGTGTCACCTATTTTGTCCCAGCAGTCAAAAAGCAAGATAACTTATTTGCCCATTCTCTACTGATGGGCATTTGGGTTGTTTTCAGTTTTTTTTTTTTTGAGACAGGGTCTCACTTTGTAGTTCAGGCTGGCCCTGAGCTCACTATGTAGCCCAGGCAAACCGCCGCGAACTCAGCAATCCTCTTGTCTCTGCCTCTTGAGTGCTGGGATTACAGGCGTGAGCCACCACGCCCACCACTGTGGTATGTGGTATTGATTGCTGGTGGGCGTGAGTCACCACGCCCAGCATTGTATGTGGTTACTGGGATCAACTCAGGACCTTGCGCCCACCGGCAAGGCAGGCCTTGGAACCACTGAGCTAAATCTCCGGCCCTTGGGTTTTCAGTTTTTGACTAATGTGCATAAAGTTACTATGAACATCCTTACACAAGTCTTTTTGTCAACATATATTTTCACTTATCTTAATTACTAGATCACTATTAGTTCTGGATCAGAGTGTTATTTATGTTTACTCTTATTTTAAAAACTTCCAAATTATTTCAAGTCATTATAATCACTTATGTGTAGTGGTTTAGGAATGACACGCCCTTAACCCCAGCATCACACATTCCAGAGCCAACTACCTCTAAAAAGAAAGGCCCCCCCTCTTCTCCTTTACGCTTTGAGAGAACATCTAAACACAAACCACAGCATCTTCTATTCTGTATTTTTGCGTCTAATATTTCTTTACACTCATTGTGAACTGTAGATACTTTGAATCCTAAAATTCAAATCATCCAACACACTGTCTTGAGCTACTAACCTTCCTCAGCTAGACACTATGGGGACAAGAGGTGACCAAGGACCACTAGGTGGCAACAGAGTCCAAACAAAGCTGTCCAGGTCCCTGAATTCAACTTCAGGTAAAGTTATTGATATTAGTGAGGAAAGCCTCAGGTCTGGAGTGCTGAAACAATAGTGGAAATAAAGAATTAAAAACTAGACTCCATAGTGAGTTTAAGCATTAGAAGTTTAAACATTTACAAGGCTGAGATGAAGTGGAAAGATTGCTTAAGCCAGGTGGAATTCAGGTTAATATGTGATCACATTACCTGGAGATAATTGCAAAAAAAAAATGGATATAACATGGGGCCATGTCAATTATTTGGAGGAGTCAAAAGGAATAGGGTAATCTGTGCTGTGTGCCATCACAACATACATAATTCAGGTCTCCAGTGGTGCATGAAGAAAACCTTTCTAAACGATATTTTTCTAGATGTTTGGAACTGAATCCCATGTAAGTAGAGTTGTTTGAACATTACCTAGATTGTGATATTCAAGACATGGAGAACTTTCCTTTCAAACTTAAGAATCTTAGATTCTAGTAAACAAGGACTTCTATATTGTTGGAAATGTAAAGTAGACAACCCCTATGAAAATCAGTATGGAGATTCCTCAAAAAAAAAAAAAAACCAACCTGAAAACAGAAATTCCACTAGATCCACCTATTTGTCTACTAAGTATCTTTCCAAAAAGAGTTAAAGACATCATACCACAGTGATATGTTTATGTATTTTTGCATCAGCAAAATTCCTAAT
Source organism: Thryonomys swinderianus (assembly GCA_004025085.1). Lineage (NCBI taxonomy): Eukaryota > Metazoa > Chordata > Mammalia > Rodentia > Thryonomyidae > Thryonomys > Thryonomys swinderianus. The sequence goes on along the minus strand of PVIC010009211.1, from coordinate 34,056 downwards.
AACTAAGTCTTGGAAACAGCCTATATGTCCATCAACAGATAAATCAGTGAAGAAAATGTATCTGTACACAGTGAAGTACTACTCTGCCATAAAGAAGAATAACGGATCATTTTCAGGAAAATGGATGCATCCTGAGACTATAATGATAAGTGAAGGAAATTAGATGTACAAATTTAAGCATTGTATCTATAAATAAGAGAGCAAAGTAAAAAGGCAGACGAAAGGAAACAAATAGGAAGGGGACTGAGATATGGAAGGAAAGAAGGAAGGAAGAGGTAGAAGGACAGAGAACACAAAAAGAATTAAGATGTGTCATGTACAAAAATACCTATAATGAAAGTAGCCATTATGTATCACAAACATGTACAATAATTAAAAAAAAAGACTCTTGGACACTTGAGTGGCTGACACAGGCTGAAGTTCCCAAATGAGCCACGTTGTTTCTGCCCACAGCTCTGTCAGTCCTGGAATTACACACTATCTCCGTTGCCAGTCCCAACTCGCTTGATGCACAGTTGAAGGCATCCTCCAGTGAGGCAAAACAAACCCATTAGCTCATCAGTTCGTTTATATAGTATGCAGTACAAGTGTGCTGCCTGCTGTCTACTGAATTCCTAGTGATAGCATTACATAGCTGATAAAGTGTTTTAAATCTTTTTCTTAGTTTTTGGTTTCCAGCCAAGCAGTAGAATGGAACTAAGTTATGGAACATTACATAACAATGATAGTAAAATATCCTCCTTTAGAATATGAGCTAATTATTTATGACTATCAAGGAAAGCTGAGAGTTATATGCTTTTTGGTAGAACTAGAGGAGAACGAAGGAACAAAGATTTATTTTCCTAAGATCATCCACCAGCTCCCCTATGGCTGTCATAGAAAGGAAAATCTTCTAGGGAGTCATGGGAGGGGGAACTACAGGGATACAACTTGGACCTATACCCTCTGAGGAAGGAGAAATGGAAAAAAAAGATCACCTTACTTTGGAAATCCTGAGCTCCTTGGGAACTAACCAGCCCTAAGCTGTTCCCTAGTTTGAAATTTTTGTCAGCTATTCTAGCGGCTTTTTAACTGAAGCATTAAAAAGAAATTTCAAGACCAAAGGTGAAACGTAGTAGAGAACTGGCCTTGCATATCCTGATCCTGAATCACCAGAAAAAAAAAAACAAAATAAAACAAAAAAGAAAAAAGAAAGAGTAAACTCTCAGTGGAGGAAATGGATGCCCATGAAGAATTTGTTCTAGTCCTGATACACCTCTCAAGCTGTGATACAACCAACTATGGTCTCATGAGAAATAATGTAGGATATAGTAAGTAAATTATTGGTTCTCCTGAGATGCTTATGCTCAAATCTCTGGCACTTGTAAATTCATCAGATTACTTAGCAAAGAACAATGAAGGCTACAGTTTGCTGACCTTGACATGATCCAGGATCATTCAGCTGGGTCCAGTGTAATCCATGAGTCCTTCAAGGTGGATGAAAGAGTCAGAACAGACTGACAGAGATAGTAGCAAGAGAAAGACTTGGGGCCATGTCCCTAGCTTATAAGGAGGAGGGAGAAGACTAAGAGCCAGACTGCATCAGGTGGCTTGGGGAAGCTGGAAAAGTTAAGGTTAGAGAGTGCCCTCTACAGCTCCATGTGGCTGTCGATCCTGGTAGGTCTCTGTCTTTGCTGAAGGAATCTAACAGCCATCATCCTAACCTGTCCAGAAGCCACTTTCATCTTCTTCCAGTCCCTTATACTTCCCCATCTACTGAAGATGTATAATCATGGCATAACCAATAACCACAGCATCATCCTATAATTCTCATGACATTATTCAGCCCTGCCTCCAGCAGACAACCACCACATCCTGCATTTCTCAAGCCTTTTCCTTATCAGACAGCTACAAGTCCTTTTCACTGAATTTTCTCCTTCCAGAAGTCCATTTTGTGGAAGGGGGAACAAGGGAGGAGAAGAGAGAGAGAGCAAAGAAAGGACAAAAAAAGTGAAAATGTAAAAAATAGAAACAAAGCTTTTGTACATAGCAAGGGAAGGAGCTTGAAGGAATGGGATAAAATAAAAATTTAAAAGTAAACCAGTATCAAATAATTTAAAAATCCCATTTTGGCCTTTTCCTTTCACCTCCCTTCTTTCCAATCATAATCTATAAAAGAGGCCTTAGCCTATGTGAGTCACCAATCTGGTGTAAGTGCTGGGCAGCCCCTCTTGGGTGTATTCTAAACAAATTTGTCTTGACTGGTAAGCTCATATCTTTGCTCCTCCTCTTCTCCTAAAAATTAGATTAAGAAACACATAGATAAAGTACACACCAAGGAAGCACGGCCTAGCATGCTCTATATGGTCCTTACTCCTGGAACTGTTCTTCCTCTACTTCTTGGTCACCATGAACAAAAAAGCTTTCCTTCACCACACCCCTCCTCCATGAGGCTTCTGCCTTTGAACTTGCCAGTCATGAATCTCCTGAATCCATGAGCTAAATCAAATTTTTCCTCCTTTAAGTTGTGTCCAGCACTGTCTCAGAGGTGAGAATGCTAATACATACCATAAGACCATACAACCTTATGACACCTTGATTTTAGCTCTCCCCCCATGGTGCTGGTCTTTGAACTCAAGACTATGTACATATTCTATCACATGACTATGCACATGTTCTATCACAGCCTATTGTTTGTGACAATGAAGTCCCCTACTATTATTGTATTTGTGCTTATCTGGTTTTTCAGGTCCATTAATATTTATTTTATATAGTTGGGTACATTAGAATTTGGTGTACAAATATTTATGTCATTTCTTAGTCTTGGAAAAAGAGAATGTATTGTCCTTCTTTGTCTTTATCAGTTTTGAAGTTTATTTTGATGCAAATAGGATAGCCACTCCTGCTTTTTTGCAGTTTCCCGGCACATGGAGAATTGTTTTCTATCCTTTTACTTTCAGTCTATGGCTTTCTTTCTGAATTAGGTGTTATTTTGCATGCAGTAGATCATAGGATCTTGCTTCTTAGTCCATTGTGTCAGTCTGTATCTTTTAATTGGCACACAGAGCCCATTGATATTAATGGTTATGACTGCTTCCCATCGTGATTTTTAAGCAAGAGTCCTGGGACTTGAATTGCCAATGCTTAGGATATTTTGTGATTACTAGCAGCATTGTCCTTCATAAATTCAGACGGGAGAAATCTATACTTCATTTCTTCCCAGAGCATTTGTATTCAAAATAATTGAAAAAGGCTATGTGGTCCTGTCTCTCTTCCTGACCAAAAATCCATCTTTGTCAGAAATGCTGAAGCTCTGGTATCAGTTGTCTTGGTCTTGAAGGACCCAGAATTGGTCACAATCTGGGAATTGTGTAAGTGGCATGGGCTATGATTTAGGTTATTCTCTGCTAGGAAAACTACTGGGCTTTTCAGGCCAATAACACAAAACTTTCCCTAAAGTCTTCATTCCTGCCAAAGAAGACTTGTTTTATCAATGTGGTCTTGAGCATATGAAGTTCAAAGCCACTGGAAACAAATCTAGAATTCAGGCCCAGGCCCAGAGGTGGATCAAGGCCACTTTTAAATGTTGGAAAATTTTGTCTGAGTCCTCACCACTTCTTGTTCATGTCCTTTTGCTTCCTTTCACCATCTTTTCCAAACCACATACACTACACCAGTGCAAGCCAAGATGTCTGCTGACTTCATTTTCCAGGAAGGAGAGCAGTTAGTATGGTCTTGTGGGGACAGAGCTGAGCTTTTCTCCACAGGCGACTCAAGGACCTCACTGTGCTTCTGACTATCCACCTACAGTTGCCTTGGAGGGACAGTTGAGGAAGGGTCATTGGTACAAAATGCCCAGATAGGTAAAATACCCATTGGCATCTGCCTCTCACAGAGCAGAACTTATTTACAGATATACTGTAGCATGTGGCTTTTGAGCATGAAACAATTGTCATGCTTCTTGCATTGGGTAGTTATTTCCTTGAAACAGTCAAAAGAGAGGCCATCACTTTTTCCTGTCAGGGCAAGGACTCTGTATTTCTCTTCTCTGTAGATACTCCAAACCTTTTGAGGAAGGACTTTTGTCCAGAAGGACTTTTCTCCCTGTTGCAGCCTCACATTCTAGTAGGGAAGCTGCTGCTAACTTAATACTCAGAAGGAAAAACAAACCCCAAGCAGTGTGAATGCTACAAAGTCCTTCAAGTAGTGTATGACTCTATGCAGACAAAAGGACTTGGGATATAGGTAGATTTAGGGTTGCTTGGGTGGGATAAGGCTCCTTAGGGTCCTTAAATGGCCCTTGCAGGTGGACCCTTGGCATACAGCTGTGTGGATGGTCCTTTGGGAAGTCAGGCTGTTGCTTGGAGCTCATCAGAGTGATGTATGCATTTGGAAAGTCAGGGTTTGGGGTGGAGCAAGCACACATGGGCCTGAAACACTCTCGTTTTAGGTAACAGAGGCCACAGCTGAGAATGTGCTCCAGGCTTTACCTCTCATTCCCCTCAACCCTGACTTTATGGCTCTCCCTCGCTTTCTCTCCCTCTCTCCCTGTCTCTCCCTCTCTCCCAGCCTCTCATTGTGTGACCACCCTAGGTCCTTCCTTACAAATGCTAGAATCAGTTTGCCAATTTCCACCAATACAAACCAACAACAACAACCCTGGTAAGATGGACTGGTATTATGTTGCACCTATGAACTTGGAGAGAAAAATATTTAAATAATATTGATTCTTCCTACAAAGTAACACAAAATAGATGTTCCACTTGCTTAACACTTCTTTAAATTCTCCCGATAATGTTTCATCTGGATACTCAGGGCAGCCTTTTGAAGATCTTCACCCAGATTCTCAGTACCATCTCCTCAAATGAAGAATTCTACTAGATTCTGCTTCAGATTCCCCTTTATAGGTTGTAGCTTGGAATTTTCCTTTAAATCTGGTGCTAGAGAAATACTTGGGCGTTTTTTCCCTCCTGTTCTCATAGGCTGATGATCAGTGTCATGAAATCTGCTTTCTATCATAGTTCATCAGGATTTTGTCCATTTTCAGCTGATTGATACTATGCTATACTGATTATAAGCAATTTTTTGGTGCTTGTATTTTTGCTTTTGTGTTATAAACCAGGTATCTTTGTTACTTCTCTTGTTGCTAAGATGAAATAGCCAACACCCAAAGTTAAAGGAGGAACAGTATATTTCAGCTCAGTTTGTAGAAGTTTCAGTCCATAATCAGTTCCAAGGTATCCCTGAGAGGACACTGTATAAAGTTGTGACAACAAAGGTAAAAATGCAGGGGAGTTCCTACGAAATTGGAACTGCCAGGAACATAGATTCTCTCTTGAGAAAAGCAGCAGGGCAAGAGCAGAGATGGTCTAGTGAGAAGTTCTGTGGGTTCCAACTGGCAATTTTGCATGGGCAGGGCCACCCAGGCCCTTTGAAACAGATTGTATGAGCCCAAATTCCAGGTCCAGGCACAGAGAGAGAACAAATGCAAAGTCATGGTGTTTGGAAAGCTGTTTCCAAATAGCTGTAGACACAACTAAATACACTTTGTTTTGGATAAAACAATACTGAGTTCAGGGAACAAAAAGAATGAATAAATATAGAAACAATGGCTACTAAGAAAAACAGATCCTGAATAATTTTAGATCATGGCAAGGGATGCTATTTTAGCTTCCTGGATAACAACTAAAGACAAAGTTTTGATTAAAAACTTCCACAAATATATTCTTGCAAATGGTCATATTTAACTATGGATATACATTATCTAAATATCAGGCAGAAGTCTGTATGTGCCCAGCATGTGACTCTGTTTGATAGAAAGGGTTTTTGCAGGTGTGGTTAAGATAAAGGCCTCCTGTACTAGGGTGGATCTTAAACCCAATGATTGGGATCCTTCTAATATCGCAGGAAGTTAGTAGGACATATGAGAGAGGCGCAGCTCCAAGGAGAAGAACCCCAATGTTGTAATAATAAATAGAACTTACAGGTCAAAGAAGGATTCTTTCCTGGAGACTATGGGGCTCATAGCACCTTGGTTTTGGACTTTCATCCTCCAAAACAATGATGGCATAAATTTCAGGTATTTTTAGCATCACAACTTGAGAAAATCTGCAGGAAAATGAAACAGATAAAAAAGAAGAAAGGAAAATTAGGATAGTCAGAATATTGATATTCATAGGAAAGCAGTAAGTTATGCATTCTGATTATCCCTTTACATAGAAGAGCCATTAAATTTTAAAAATGTTATCCAAGAACGAAGCACTGGAGTATAGCTTTTTCTCCACTTGTGGTAGTGAAAGGCACTGGGAGGCTGACTTACTGGTCACCTTTACTGCAACTGGTCACTGAGCTGGTAGCATATTCTGGCTCATGGACAACAGGACTATGGCCATTCACATCTGTTCACTGTTTCTTTGGGTTTCTGTGAACTGTACCCTGGTAGAAAGGAAATCCTGGCACTCTGGACTAAAAGCATGTTTCAGAAGAAATTGACACTAAAAGGAATGCATCTCTTTGTAGCATGGAGTGGAAAAATCACAATTGAAGGGGGGAATATTCAATTTCTCAATTCCTCTCACAGTTTAAGTCAGTAAAGGTACAAATAAAAGTTGGATCATGAATTAAAGGTTAGCATTTTCCACATATTCCTTTTTTTTTTTTTTTTTTGAGACAGGGTCTCGCTTGTGTAGGTTGGGCTGGCTCTGAGCTCACTATGTAGCCCAGGCAAGTCTCCAACTCAGCAATCTTTCTGTCTCTGCCTCCCGAGTGCTGAGGTTACAGGTGTGAGCCACCACACCCATCACTGTGGTATGTGGCATTGATTGCTGGTGGGCGTGAGTCTCCACGCCCAGCATTGTATGTGGTTTCCTGGGGATCAAACTCAGGACCTTGCGCTTGTGAGGCAGGCGCCAGAACCACTGAGCTAATCCTCCAGCTCTCCTTTTTTTTTTTTTTTTTTTTTTTTTTTTGAGACAGGGTTTTGCTTTGTAGTTCAGGCTGGCTCTGAGCTCACTATGTAGCTCAGGCAAGCCTTGAACTTAGCAATCTTCTTGCCTCTGCCACCCAAGTACTGGGATTACAGGCTTGAGCTACCAAGCTTGCCATTTGTGGTGTTGATATTTATAGGAAAGCATGGTACTGATTGTTGATAGGTATGCACCACCACACCTGGTATTGTTGTATGTGGTTAGTGGGGATCCACAAGTGCTAGGGATTGGGCACTCACTAGGTAGGCATGGGAACCACTGAGCTAAATCTCCAGCCCCCACATATCATTCTTGACTTCATAATGATCATTTCAATTTGACTTTCAGGTTGTTGCATAGCCTCTGAAATATATGATTAGTTCTAGAGTCTTTCATGGAATATCTTGGGATTTACAACATAGAGGCAGGAGTCTGCAAAAGAAAAAGAATAGTATAGGTATCTCATTAGGACTTTCAGCTAAGCCTCATTAGAAGGAGTTAAAACAAATTTTTCTAGAGAAATTCCCCTGGAAACAGGTCAAGGGTGGGAGTAGAGAAAGAGACCAGATAAAGGTAAAATGACTTTGGAACTTGCACAAAGTGACCAAAGAAGGAGCTGAGAGGAGGGACACATAGAAGAGGCCAAGCATACAAATGATAATCTACCCTTCTTCCAATAAAATGTATGACAAGCAAAGGGGGTTAACTATATAGGACAATATGTACTCACACCAATGCACTAACATATAGTTGTCCACTCTATAGTCATTGTATTGTTCAGTTAGGTCCAGTATGATGAGTATGAATTCGATACCTGGTTTTATTTGGCTCTAATTTCCAGTAAAAAGGAATCTTACAGGCAGGAGGGACTTGGCAGAAGCTCCATGTGCATGTACTCCATTTCCATCCCATATTATAGGACACAAAGATCAGAAAGCACTCAAATTAGCAGCAGTGGATGATCTCATGGCAAAGCCTATCACTTAGCTTCCAAATACGGTGAGGGCCCACTGCAAACTAAACAGCAACTCACTGAAACGGTGTTACTTTGACTAAAGATCAGAAGACTCCCAACAAAGGAGTAGATCTCAGAGGAAAACCACTTCCAACTCTTTTGGTACATAATAAACTTGTAATACAAGTTGATTATTATTATTAATTTTTACTCTTATTATCTTTGTATCCTCAATTCTTTGACATTTAGTATTCATTTTTCCACAACAAACAAGTGAAAAAAGTTATTATTGGTTTATCGTCTAAGTCCCATTTCTCAGGGATGGTCAGCTCCTGCCTGAACATTTGGATGGAAATACAACACTGTCTCCATCTGCCAGCAACAAGGCCAAGCACAGTGGGGCTTCTGATAAACTTGACTAAAACAACAAGGAGCAAGTTCCACTTTAGAGACAGAGGAGCTTCTACCAAGTCCTCTCATCAGGAGACTCAGAGGGCTCAGTATTCCACATGGAACAGATAGTCCTTCAAAGCTTCAGTGCTGCAGAAAAAAGCAAAGAAGAAAATGTCTCACAAAGTAATATCTATGGCATAATCTGCATTCCTCTGTGTGTTCTGTGTTCCTTGTGATTCCTCAACTTCTACCCACCACATCTAGACTTTGTAAGAACAAAAGAACTTTCTCAAACTTATGGGAGAGGTATTTGAGAGAGGAGGGCATGTGAATAAGTGGTAAGCAGAGAATTAGAATGGAATCAGATCACATCAGGATAAGCCTAGTGCCAGGTCAAGCATCTTATACACACTGCCTCAGTGCTTTCTGACAACCTTATCAGTTGGGAAATAATAGTGAAACATGTGCTTGATGATTATTATGTTGAATGAGAAACATTGCAGGAAAATTCTCATGATCCCTGACATGTCCTAAGTTTACATTCCATGGTATTTTCATCTTTACTGCACAGATGAAGAAATGAACCTGATAATGTTAGAAAATTCACCAAAGGCCATGTACTTAATAAATACATAAGATAGCTAAGCTATAAGCCCAGGTGAATTTACTCTGAGCCCACTAATCCATTGTCTCTATTGATACATCCAACTGTCTATTGCAGATACCCTCCTGGTGTGCACTCTTTCTCTCACTCATTTTTCTTCAGTAAGTTGGAAGACTTACTTAAAATCAAGATAGCCCAGGATTTTTGTACTTACCATTATCGCTGTAAAAATATTCTTCTCCTAAATAGCCTGATGGCTCATCTATCATTTCCTTCTGAGGGCATTAAACCTCAGTGTGCACAGTGTGTCTGCTTTCTGAGGGCCACTCAGGTTGGTCCAGAAGGCAGTTCTTCAAGCACTGCCTATTCATCTTTTCGTATAAGAAGGTGGGTTGGTAAAACAGGACAGTTTCCTCTCCTGTAAAGCCCATGATCTAACTGATGAGGGGCAAACAAGAGTCTTCTCTACAGTGTCACACCCAGCTGGGATCAAAAATGACAGCTCTTGTTCAGTCTGCCTCCAGCATGTTTGGCCCATGCATGGTTCATTCATCTCAGTGCTACTGAGGCCAGATCCTGCCTAAGAGACCACAAGCTGCTAGGATATGAGCAGGACTCACTGACAATTCATGCTGAGATGAGACACTCCACACCCTCCTCCACTGATGAATACTAGAGGACTGGTCAGGACCTCACCTGAAAGTTCTCAATAATGCATGCTGGGGTCACAGATTTGGGGTACAACTACATTCCTCTAGATATGGAACTGGATCAGAATCTGTGTAGAAAGAGGACATCACCTTCTTGATTTTCTATGAGGGTTCACACTAAAGAGGAAAGAAAAGAAAGAAGAAAGGAAAGAGAGTATCCCTGCTATATCTCAGTGTGGAAATAAATACTATAGCTATACTAAATGAGAGATTAAGTATAAGAGGTCTGAAAATCCCTCTCTCATTTCTCTGTCTGAGTAGTAATGTGATTTTCCTTATTTGGGAATTTGGAGAGTGGCTATCTTAAGGGTGACTTGTAGTGTGATTCATAACTCATGTCTTGTGTTCACTAGAGAACTTTGAGGAAGAGAGTGGAGAGAGGACATCCTGTTTCACTGAGTCCCATTCTATTTCTTAATTCTCAGCATATTTTGAAAATAGTACTTAATGAGTTTCATCCCATTTTTTGTCTTTTTAAGGGGTTAAATGAAGACAACAGAAGGAATTAAACACAGGACTGGAAAACAGATGGCTGGATAGGAGGGAGACAAGAAGAATGATTGTACCTGGCCTGTAGCTTTATTGTGCTTCAGAGAAATCACCTTAATCTTGGGATCTTCCAGCAATGAAGTGTCCTCTGGCTTGGCCCTAGAGGTAAAGAGATGGGTGGTGTGAGTAATCACCATGTTGAGTGCACATGTGTATTCTCCCAACAATCTAAAGGCTGAGCACCACAGGGAGGAAGAGAGGGAGGAGGATGGGAAGAAAGGAGAGGAGGAAGAGGGAGAAGGAGAAGAAAATGAAGAAGAATGAATAAAGCAAGAGGAAGAGAGAAGGTGGAAGAGGAGGAGGAAGAGCAAGGCAACACTGAGAGCTGCTTGAGCTTTCTCCACTTAAGTGGGGTTTCTATTAACATGGTTGTGGATTTAGAGAAATATCCAGTACTAAAGTAGTGAATCATTCTAGGCATAAATCAGAACCTGTGACCTGAAAAAAAATCTCAATTTATACCACAGTTGATATATTGCTACTGTAATAACTAATGCAGACAACTTTAAGATCATCATTATAGCCCTCACATCCTATGGTATATTGTTACTAAGATATTTGAAAGATCGTGTTCCAGGGTAATTTATATGACAGCATTTCTTTCATATAAATGCTCAGGCCTAACATTAGCCCTAGCCTTAAACCCAAGGCCAGGCCCAAACGAGGCAAATGAATAAACAGCCCAGCATTAACCCTACCCAGGGCCCTAAACCGAGCCCGAGGCTTAATTTTAGACCCAGCCCTAAAACAAGTCCAGGTCCTAAACCTAGCCTCAGGTAAAATAAAAGCTCTAGCCCAACCCCACTGTTTCAGACCAGGCCCTGAAGCAAGCCTGAAGACCCAGCAACAGTCCTCAACCAGCCCTGGCACTAAACCTAGCCTGAGGACAAACCTAAGCACTAGGGCTAAAACAAGCCCAACTACTAAACCAAGCAAAAAGCCTAACCTTGGGCCCATCCTTAAAACGAGCAAGTGCAATAACCCTAGATTAAGTCCTAAGTTTAGAATCAGCCCTAACTGAACACTTACACCTAGCCAAAGTCTTTAAATTATCCATGGCCCTAAACCTACACCAGGCTCCACCTTAGCCCAAGGCCATAACCCTAGCCCCAGCCTCACCTGGGACCTAGCCCTAGCCACAGGTATCATCTGGGACCCATCCAACAACCTAGCATGTATTTAAACCTACCACAGGCCTTCCCTAAAACCCAGTCATCACCCTAGCCAGGGACCTAGGCGTAAGCTCTGGCCTGCCCTAGGAACCAGCCTTCAAACTAGACTGTCCCTAACCCTAGTCCATGGCCACACCTGGGACCCAGACCTCACACTGGGCCAGGACTTATCCCTAGTCCCAGGGCTCTCCTGGGACACAGCCATCAACCTAACCCAAACCTAACTAGTCCCCGGCCTCACCTGGGACCCATCCTTCACCCTAACAAGGACCTAAAACTAGTCCCAGGTCTCACCTGGTTCCCAGACCTCATGCTAGCCTGGACCCTCACCCTAACACCAGGCCTCAACTGGGACCCAGCCCTAACCCTACCCCAGCCCTATCCCTACCCCAGGCCTCATCCAAGCCTGGACAATAACCCTCCCCAGGTCTCACCTGGGATACAATCTCAGCCTACCATAAGCCTAAACCATAAGCCACCCTACCTGAGATCAGGCATCACACTAACCCTGGCTCGAAACCTAAACCTGGCCAATCCCTCAAACTAAATCAGGAAAAACCCTAGCCCCAGGCCTCACCTGAGAACCAGTTCTAATCATACACCAAGTGCTAACACTACCAGCCTAACCTGGAAACCAGCCCTCACCCTAGCCTGGCTCCTACCCCGAGCCTCAGCCTTCACCTGGTACTCAACACTCACCCTAGCCAGGGCCCTAAACATAGCCCTAGCCTTATGTGAGAACCAATGCTCAACCTAGCCCAGGGACAAACCCTAGCCCCCAAAATACCTGGGACAGAGCCCTCATCTTAACACTAGCCCAGATCTTAACGCTAGCTCCAGGCCTCCCATGTGAAGCAGCATTATCCCAGTCTGAGATCTAAACCTAGCTCCAGGACACCCCTGAGACCCAACCCTCACTCTAGCCCAGGTCCAAACCCTAGACTGAGGCATCACCTGGAACCAAGCCTTCACCTGAGCCGGGGCCCTAAACTTAGCCCTAGCCCTCACCTGGGACACAGCACTCACACAACCTGGGCCCTAACCCTTACCTAACCTGGGCCCTAAACTTAGCGACAGGTCTTACCAGGAAACTAGCCCTCACCCTAGCATGGCTCCTACCCCCAGCCAAGCTCTCACTTGGTACTCAGCCCTCACGCTAGCTGGGGCCCTAAAGCTAGACTCAGGCCTCATGTGTGACCCAGCCCTCACACTAGTATGGCCTGTAACTGTAGCCCAATCCGTCACCTGGCACCGAGCCTTCACCCTAGCCTGGTCACGAATCCTAGTCCCAGCCCTACGTGGGAACCAGCACTCAACCTAGCCTGGGCACTAACCCTAGTCCCTGTACTACCTAGAACTCAGCCCTCAACATAGCTTGGGCCCTAACCCCAGACCAACCATGTGAACCAGCAATCACCCAATCTGGGATCTAAACCTAGCCCCAGGACTACCCTGAGACAAAACCCTCACCCTAGCCTGGGCCCTAAGCCTAACCATTGTCCTCCCAAGGGATCCAGCCCTCACTATAGGCTGGGCCCTAACAGCCCCAGGCCTCACCTGGGAGCAAGTCCTCAACCTAGCCTGGGCCCTAACCATAGCCCCCACCTCCACTTGATCCAGGCCTCACCCAAGCCTGACTAACCTAAACTGCAGGTCTAGAGTGAGTCACAGCCTTCACTCTAGGGCAGGCCCTAACCCTAGCACCTAGCCACATCTGGGACCCAGCCCTAAACCAAGGCCCACAGTTTAATCCTAACAAGCTTCACCAGGGGCCCAGCCCTCACTCTTGCCTGGGCCCTAACCCTAGCATTATGCCTCACTTGGAACCCACACATCAACCTAGCCCATGTTCTAACCCTAAAACCATGCTGCACATGGGACCCGGCCCTCACCCTAACACAGGCCCTAAGATGAAAACCTGCACTCATGTGGGACTGTGCCCTCACTCCTGGGCCCTAACCCTAGCCCAAGGCTCAACCTGGGATCCAGACCTCACCCTAGCACATGCCCTAACCCTAAAACTAGGCTTCACTTGGGAACCTGCCCTATCCAAAGCCCTAAAGCAAGAATTAACGACACCTGGGACCTAGCTCTCACTCTTGCATGGGTCCTAACCCTAGCCCCATGGCTCACCTGGGCCCCAGACCTCACCGCACCCTGCCCATACTATAGAACAAGGCCTCACCTAGGATGCAGCCCCCATTCTAGCCCAGACAATAAAGAACCTATACCTCACCTGGGATGTAGGCCTCACTCTAGGCCAGGCCTAAACCTAGCTGCAGGCTTTGCCTGGGACCGAGGCCTCAACCTAGCCCACAACCTAAGCCTAACAAGAGGCCTCACCTGGGACCCAACCCTCACCCTAACACAGGCCCTAACACAAAAACATGCTCACCTGGGACCCTGCCCTCAATCTTTCCTGGTCGCTAACCCTAGCCCAATGCACAATCTGGGATTCAGACCACCCTAGCCCATGCCCTAACCCTAACATGAGGTTTCACCTGGGACCCAGACCTCAACCTATTCCATGTCCTAACCCTAAAACCAGGCTGTACTGGGACTCAGCCCTCACCCTAATCTGGGCCCTAACACAAAAAGGTACCCTCACCTGAGACCCTGCCCCCACTCTTTCCTGGGCCCTAACCCTAGCCCAAGGCCAACCTGGGACCCAGCCCTCACCCTATACACAGTCGTAACCCAAGAATCTACCCACACCTATAACCCACACCTCATTCTTGCCTGGGTAATAACTCTAGCTGCATGACTCACCTGGGACCCAGAACTCACCCTACCCTGGCCCATAACTGTACAACCAGGCCTCACCTGGGACCCAGCCCTCTTCCTAGCCTGGACCCTAAACCTAACCTAAAGCCTCACCTGGGATGCAGTCCTCACTGTAGGCTGGGCCCTAAGCCTAGCCACAGGGCCTGCCTGGATCCAGCCCTCAACCTAGCCCATGACCTGGCCCTAAGAAGAGGCCTCACCTGGGACCCAGCCTTTACCCTAACACAGGCCCTAACATGGAAACCTACCCTCACCTGGGACCCTGCCCTCACTCTTTCCTGGCCTTATCACTAGCCAATGGCCCAATCTGAGACACAGACCTCAGCTAGCCCACAACCTAGTTGTAACACCAGGCTTCACCTGAAACTCAGCCATCACACTATACCCAGTCCTAGCCCAAGAATCTACCATCAACTGGAACCAGCCTTCATTCTTGCCTGGGTCCTAACCCTAGCCCCATACCTCACCTTGGACCCAGTCATCACTGTAACCTGCTCATGTTGTACACAAAGACTTCACCTGAATCCCAGCCCTCATCCTAGCCTGGACCCTAAACATAACTGAAGGACTCACCTGGGATGCAGCCCTCACTCTAGGCCAGGCCTTAACCCTAGCCACAGGCCCTGCCTGGGACATAGCCCTTAACTGAAGCCAGAACCTAAGCCTCACAAGAGGCCTCACCTGGGACCCAGCCCTTACCCTAACATGGGCCATAACCAATAATCTAACCTCACTTAGGACTCTTGCCTGGACCCTAAACCTAGCCCCATGCCTCACCTGGGAGTCAGCCCTCAACCTACCCTGGATTTTAACCTTAGAACCAGGCCTGACCTGAGACCAAGGCCTGACCCTAACTCGGGGCCTATAACAAGAACCTACCCTCACCTGGGAGCCAGCACTTACAATTTCCAGGGCCCTAACCCTAGTCCCAGGTGCCACCTGGTATGCAGGCCTCACCCTAGCCCATGCCCTAACCCTAACAGCAGGCATCACCTGGGACCCAGCCCTCACCCTAACCTAAGTCATTTCAAAACCACCTCATTGAGCAATAGAATCGTGGCCATTACAATATAGGATTGTATCACTCCCACAGACACCTCCTAGTCCTTAGCCTAAGCTCAGAAATGCTCTGACACTTGAACCCCTATATTAGGGTATATGCACGACACACTAATGCTAACTGAAATCTTTAAGTATTCTTCATGCTCACTATACTTTGGGAAGACCAATCCACAGGAATGAACAAAATAACAGTATACTCCTCCTAACTCCTAACCCTAACCCATGCCCTGATGCTGAACATAGTAAATGCCTCCAGTCTGTAGGGAGAAGCAAAATTCCACTAGCGCTCAACTTAATCCCAGCTATAGTCCTCGTGATTCCTGGGAAAACCAAACCTGAATATGCAGGAAAATCCACAGTGACACCATTCTCAATCTGAACAGAAAACATACCCCTAAACCTAGCCCCATGCCTCACCTGGGAGTCAGCCCTCAACCTACCCTGGATTTTAACCTTAGAACCAGGCCTGACCTGAGACCAAGGCCTGACCCTAACTCGGGGCCTATAACAAGAACCTACCCTCACCTGGGAGCCAGCACTTACAATTTCCAGGGCCCTAACCCTAGTCCCTACCTTACAGTAGGAAGCCACTCTACCTTTATGGTACAATCTCCATGTTCTTCCTCCAAATTATGCCTCTGACAAGAGAAGTCAATAAGAAATACACAGGAATCATCAAAACACTACTTGGTCTTGCATTATTCTAGACAGAGTGGCAGGCTAACCACAGGCCAAGAGTGTGCACCACAAAAACAACCCCATTCATAAACACAGAATGGCTACCCCAAATACTAATGCTCATCCAAAAATAATAACTCATCGGTCACCTGAAAATGCCAAGGTACCCAACTGATGCTATCTGTCCAGCAAATGCTAACTTTGGCTCGACCAGAAAATGGACACAATGAACCAAATTCCCTCAGATTGCTACTACAAATACTTCCTCATACCTATCCTAAAGCAGACCATAACCTTAAAGATAAAATTTCTTTTTTTTTTTCTTTTTGAGACAGGGTCTTGCTTTGTAGTTCAGGCTGGCTCTGAGCTCACTATGTAGTCCAGGCAAGCCTTGAACTCTGCAATCCTCCTGTCTCTGCCTCCCGAGTGCTGGGATTACAGGCGTGAGCCACCACGTCCGGTAAGATAGAATTTCTTATATCGGTATCCAGGAATAGGCAAAATGACAGTATTTCTCACCCTTAGGCCAACCCTAGCCCATAGGTCCACCCTCACTCTACTGAGGGCTCCCTAAGACCCAGGGGCATGCTCAGGAACCCTACCTCTAATCTGAGTAGTAATCTTCAACCAAACAGTTCAAATCCATTTTGAAAACCAATTGGCAAGTTTCTGCACACCAATAGCATCCTTTAACCAATTGGCAACCTAACCCTGGGAAATTGAATACATGATTCCCAGGTGCCTAATTGTATGCCCATATTGTATGCGATTGATTTTCCTTACCTTAACCCAAACTTCAAACCTAAGAAGGAATATTCACTGAAAATATAAGTTATTCTTCAACACACACACCTCTTTTTTCTGTTTATCCTAAACCTAACTTGCTGAAGGCACCTTAAGGCACCTGAGGCATAACACTGAGGTCATTTGAAAACCACTTGATCAAGAAATGGAATAGTTGCCATTAACACATATTTTGCAGTGAAAAACAGAAGTGTATCACTCTCACAGACCCACACTTCCTAGTGCTTAGTCTAAGCCCACAATTTCCCTGAAACATGAACCTCTCTATTAGGGTATATGCACAACACAGTAATGCTAACTCCAATCATGACAGTACTCTTCATCCTCACTATACATTGGGAAGCCAAATCCAAAGGAATAATCAAAATGACAGTATACTTCTCCCAAATCCTAATCCTAACCCTACCCCCGATGGTGAACTTGACAAAGGACTCCCATCTACAGGGAGAGGCAAAACAACACTATTGCTCAACTTACTCCCAGCTATACTCCTCACCATCCTGGGAAAACTGAACCTGAATATGCAAAAAACCCAGGGACACCATTCTCAGTCTGAATTGAAAACCTGCATGCCTGTCAACATTAAATTATGAACCCCACTTTACCTCCATGATACACTCTCCATGTTCTTCCTCCAAATCATGCCATTGACAGGAGAACTCCATGACAAATGCACAGGAATTATCAAAACAACACTTGGGCTTGCATTATTCTGGACTCTGACTGGCAGTCTAACCACAGGCCAAGAATATAATTCACAAAAACCACCCCATTCTTGAAAACACTATGGCAATCCTGAATACTAATGCTCATCATAAAAAAATAACACACATGGTCATCTGAAAACACCAAGGTACCCCATCTGATGCTACCAATCCAGCAAATGCTAACTTTGGCTTTATCAGGAAATGGAAACAATGAACGAAATTCCCTCAGATAGGCACTACAAATGCTTTATCATACCTATCCTAAAGAAAACCGAAACCTTAAGGACAGAATTTCTTATACTGATACCCAGGAATAAGCAAACTAACAGTATTCCTCATGATTATCCAAACCCCAACCCTAACCTTTACCCTCACCCTACAGAGGGCACCCTAAGACCAAGGAGACCACTCAGGAACCCTAACTCTAACCTGAATGGTAATGTTCAAATCATTCAAACCCATTTTGCATCCCAATAGGCGAATATCTCCAAATCCTTAGAATCCTTTAAACAATTGGTACCCTATCCCTGGGAAACTGAAAACATGATCTCCAGAATATGTCCAGGAGGCGATCTCTCTTCCTCAACTTACACCAAAACCCAAGCCTAACAATGAATATTGATTGACAATACAAGTTATGCTTCAACATGCCCTTCGTTTTGTTGCTTATCCTATACCTAACATAGGTTGAAAGCACCTTCAGGCACCTGAGGCCTAACACCCAGGTCATTTCAAAACCGCTTGATCAAGAAATAGAATCATAGCCATTAGCATATATTTTGCAGTGACATACAGAAGTGTATCACTCCCACAGACTCAGACATCCTAGTCCTTAGCCTAAGTGCGTCATTTCTCTGACACATGAACACCTGTATTAGGGTATATGCACCACGCACTAATGCTAACTCCAATCCTGATAGTACCCTTCATGCTCATTATACTTTGGGAAGACCAATCCACAGGAATGATCAAAATGACAGTATACTTCTCTGGAACCCTAAACCTAACCCCAGCTCCAATGTTGAATTTAGCAAATGCCTGCAGTCTTCAGGGAGAGGCACAAGCACACGAGTGCTCAACTTACTCTCAGCTACACTTACATTCTTGGGCAAACCGAGCCTGAATATGCAAGAAAATCCACAGTGACACCATTCTTGATCTGAATTGAAACACTCTCCTGCCAGTCCACTTTGCACTATGAACCCTACTCTACCTCCATGATACACTCTTCATGTTCTTTTTCTGAATCATACCCCTGATAAGAAAACTCGATGGAAAACACACAGGAATCATAGAAAAACCACAAAAGCTTGAATTAGTCTGGACTCTGGTAGTCTAACCACAGGGCAAGAGTGTGCATCCCCAAACAACCCCATTTATAAAAACACTATGGCTACCCTGAATACTAACACACATCCTAAATAACACTCATGCATTCCCTGAAACTGCCAAGGTACGCATCCTGATGCTATCTATTCAGCAAATGCTACCTTTGGCTCTACCAGGAAATGGACACATTGAATCAAATTAACTCAGATAGGCACTAGAAATGCTTCCTCACACCTATGCTAAAGCAAATTGTAACATTAATGAGAGAATAATTTATACCGATACCCAGGAATAAGCAAAATGAAAATATTAGTCATGCTTATCCCAACCTTAGTGTAATCTGCACCCTGACACTACGGAGGGCTTCCTAAGCCCTAGGGGTCTGTTCAGGAACCATACCTCTAATGTAAATGGTAATATTTAACCAAATCATTCAAATCCATTTTCAATCACAATAGGCAAGTATCTCCACACCCACAGCATGCTTTAACCAACTGGCACCCCAGCCCTAGGAAATTGAAAATGTGATCACAGGTGCTAAGAAGGATGCCCAAAAGGTGATTCCCTTTAATCACCTTAACCCCAACCGCAAGCCACACAAGGAATATTGCCTGAAAATGCAAGTTATTCTTCAAAACGCCTCTCTTTTTTTCTGTGTATCCTAAACCTAACATACCCTGAAGGCACTGTTTGCGACCTGAGGCCTAACACTCTGGTCATTCCAGAACCACTTGAATCAAGAAATGGAATTGGCCATTATCATACATTTGGGAGTGCAATACAGAAGTTTATCACTCCCACAGACTCAACCCTCTAGTCCTTAGCCTAAGCCCACAATTTCCCGGACACATGAATCCCTATATTAGGGTATATGCACAACGTACTAATGTTAACTCCAATCCTGACAGTACTCTTCATCCTCATTATATTGTGGGAAGCCCAATTCACAGGAATAATCAAAATGGCAGTATAATTTTCATGAAACCTAACCCTAACCCAAGCCCTGATGCTGAATTTAGCAAATGCCTCCAGTCTGGAGGGAGAGGCACAAATACACCAGTTCTCAACTTACTGCCTGCTGTACTCCTCACCATTCCTGGGCAAACAGAACCTGCTTGCAAAAGAAAATTCACAGTGACCCCATTCTCAAGCCTAATGCACCTGTCAACATTACACTGTGAACCTCACTCTACCTTCATGATATACTTTCCATTTTCTTCCTCCAAATCAGGACCCTATTCAGCAAATGCTAACTGTGGATCAACTGGGACATGGACACAAAGAACTATATTCCCTCATATAGGCACTGCAATCGCTTTCTCGTACCTATCCTAAAGCAAATCGTAACTTTAACGATAGAATTTTTTATACTGATACCAAGGAATAAGCAAAATGACAGTATTCCTCGCCCTTAGGCCAACCTTAGCCTGTACCTCCACCCTCATACTACTAAGGGCTCCCTAAAACCCAGGGGCCTGCTCAGGAACCTGAGCTCTAACCTGAAAGGTAATGTCCTGCCAAAACATTCAAATCCATTTTGAATCCCAATAGGCAAATATCTCCACACCCACAGCATCCTTCAGCCAATTGGCACTCTAGACCTGGGAAATTGATAACGTGATCCACAGGTGCCCACCATATGCCCAGGAGATGTTTCCCTCTCCTAACCTTAACCCAAAACCCAAGCCTAGCAATGAATAGTGACTGAAAATACAAGTTATTTTCAACATGCCCCTCTTTTTTTCTGCTTATCTTAAAGGTAACATGCCCCGAGACAGCTTCAGGCACCTGAGGCCTAACTCCCAGGTCATTTCAAAACCGCTTGATCAAGAAATGGAGCCATTGTCATTAACATATATTTTGAAGTGAAATACAGAAGTGTATCACTCTCACAGACCCAGACCTCACTGTCCTTAGCCTAAGCCCACAATTTCCCTGACACATGGACCCCTATATTAGTGGATATGCACAACACACTAATGCTAACTCCAATCCTGACAGTACCCTTCATCTTCACTATATTTTGGGAAGTGCAATTCACAGGCATATTCAGAATGCCAGTGTAATTCCCAGGAATCCTGACCCTAGTCCTAGCCCTGAAGCTGAATTTAGCAATTGCCTCCAGTCTGTAGGGAGAGGCAAAACCACACTAGCTCTCAACTTACTCCCAGTTATACTTCTCAGCATTCCTGGGCCAAGCATACCTGAATACACAAGAAAATCCACAGTGACACTATTCTCGATCTGAATTGAAACCCTATCCCAGTTGTCCATCTAACACTCTACACGCCACTCTACATTTATGATACACTCTCCATGTTCTTCTGAATCATGCCCCTGTCAAGAGTACTTGAGAAATACATGTGCATCGTCAAAACACATCCTGGGCTTGGCTTAGTTTGGACTCTTACTGGCAGACTAACCACAGGCCAACATGGTGCATCCCCCAAAAAACCTCATTCATAAAAACACCATGGCTACCCTGAATAGTAAAGCAAATCCTTAAAAAAATATCAAGTGTCACCTGAAAATGCCAGGGTACCCATCCTGAGGCTATCTATCCAGCAAATGCTAACTTTGGTTCAACTAGGAAATGGACACAACCAAATTCCCTCATATAGGCACTGCAATCACTTCCTCATACCTAACCTAAAGCAAACCATAATCTTAATGATAGAATTTCTTATACTGATACTCTGGAATAAGCAAAATGACAGTATTCCTAATGCTTAGGACAACCGTAGCCCACCACCCCAACTTCACACTATTGAGGGCTCCCTATGAGCCAGTGGCACACTCAGGAAACCTACCCCTAACCTGAATTACAATGTTCTTCCAAAACATTCAAAACCGTTTTGAATCCCAATAGGCAAGTATCTCCAGACCCATAGTCTCCTTTAACCAAATGGCACCCTAGACATGGGAAATTGATAACAGGATCCACAGGTGTCTACCATATATGCCCAGCAGATGTTTCACTTTCCTAAACTTGACCTAAACCCCAAGCCTAACAATGAATATTGACGAAAATACAAGTTATTTTTCAATATGCCTCTCTTTTTTCTGCTTATCTTAAGCCTAACTGCCCCGCAACACCTTCAGACACCTGAGGCACAACACCGAGGTCATTTGAAAACCACATTATCAATAAATGGAATAGTTGCCATTAACACATATTTTGCAGTGAAAAACAGAAGTGTATTACTCTCACAGACCCACACTTCCTAGTGCTTAGTCTAAGCCCACAATTCCCCTGAAACATGAACCTATATATTAGGGTATATGCACAACACAGTAATGCTAACTCCAATCCTGAAAGTACCCTTCATCCTCACTATATTTTGGGAAGCCCAATTCACAGGCATAATCAAAACAACAGCATAATTCTTAAGAATCCTAATCCTAACCCTAGCCCCTATGCCTCCAGTCTGGAGGGAGAGGCAGAAGCACAGTACCTCTCAACTTATTGCTTGCTATACTGCTCACCATACCAGGGCAAACCAAACCTGAATACGCAAGAAAATCCACAGTGATACCTGTGTATCTACCTTAAACCATAAACCTCTCTCTACCTCCATGATATGCTTTACAATTTCTTTCTGAAAATCATGCCTTTGACAAGAGAATTCAATGACAGATACACACGAATCATCAAAACACCACTTCAACTTGGGTTACTTTGGATTCTTGACTGACAACCGCAAGGCAATAGTGTGCATCCCCAATATACCACATTCATAAATCCATATGGCTATGCAAATACTGATGCCCAACACACACAAAAAAAACCCCACACAAGTTTCACGTCAGAACGCCAGGTAACCAACCTGATGCTATCTATCCAGATAATGGATAATGGTAATTTTGGCTCTACCAGAAAATCGACATAAGGAACGTTCTGTCAGATAGCCACACAAACATTTCCTAGTACCTATCCTAAAGCAAACTGTAATGGTAAAGATAGAAATTCTCATACCAGTAACCAGGAATAAGCAAAATGACAGTATTACTCACCCTTAGACTAACCCTTGCCTGTAGTTCCACCCTCACTCTACTGAGGGCTCCCTAAGAGCCAGGGGCACGCCCAGGAATCCTACCTCTAACCTGAATGTTAATGTTCAGCCACAATATTGAAATCTGTGTTGAATGCCAATAGGCAAATTTCTCCACACCCATAGTATCCTTTAAACAATTGGCACCCTAGATCAGGGAAAGTGATAATGGGATACACAGGTGCCCACAGCATGCCCAGGAGATGCTTCCCTTTCCTAACATTAACCCCAATTCCAAGCCTAATAATGCATGTTGACTGAAAATACAAGTTATTTTTCAACATGCCCCTCTTTTTTCTACTTATGTTAAATCTAACATACCCCGAGAAACCTTCAGACACCTGAGGCCTAACACCCAGGTCATTTCAAAACCGCTTCATCAAGAAACGGAGTAGTTGCCATTATCACATATTTTAAAGTGAAATACAGAAGTGTATCACTCTCACACACCCACACCTCCTAGTACTTAGCCTAAACCCAAAATTTCCCTGACACATGAACATCTATGTTAATGTATATGCACAATGAACTAAAGCTAACTCCAAACCTGAGAGTACCCTTCATCCTCACTATATTTTGGGAAGCCCAATTCACTGGCATAATCAAAATGGGAGTATAAATCTTATGAAACCTAACCCTAACCATAGCCCTGATGCTAATTTAGCAAATTCCTCCAGTCTGGAGGAAGAGGCACAACCACACTAGCTCTCAACTTACTGTCTGCAATATTCCTCACCATTCCTAGGCAAACTGAACCTCAATACACAAGAAAATCCACATTGACCCCATTCTCAATCTGAATGGAGACACTACCCTGTGTGTCTACTTTAAACCATGAATCTCTACTTCCACTGTATGTTTTCAATTCTCATGCCCCAGACAAGAGAATTTGAAGACAAATATACACGCATTGTGAAAACACACCTTAGACTTGGGTTAGTCTGGACTCTTGACTGCCAGCATAACCTGAAGCCAATAGTGTGCATCTCCAAAATAACGCATTCATAAAAACAGTATGACTATCCAAATACTGATGCTCATCCTAAAAAAATAACACAAGTTTCACATCAAAACTCCAAGTTAACCAATGTGACACTATCTATTCAGCAAATGCTGACTTTGGCTCTAACAGAAAATGGACACAATAAACCATATTCCATCAGATAGCCACTATAAACACTTCCTTATTCCTAACCTAAAACAAACTCTAACACTAAAGATAGAACTTCTCATACCAGTAACCTGGAATAAGCAAAATGACAGTGTTTCTCACTCTTAGGCCAACCCTAGCCTGTAGTTCCACCCTCACTCTACTGAGGGCTCCCTAAGGTACAGGGGCACGCTTTGGAATACTACCACTGACCTGAATATTCTGCCAAAACATTCAAATCCATTTTGAATAGCAATAGGCAAGTTTTCCCACACCCATAGCATCCTTAACCAAGTGGCATCCTAGATGTGAGAAATTGATAACAGGACATGAAGGTGCCCACTGTACACCCAGGGGATGTTTCCCTTGCCTAACCACAATGCAAACACGAAACTTAACAAAGAAAGTTGATTGAAAATACAAGTTATTTTTCAACCTTTCCCTCTATTTTCTGGTTATCATAAATCTCATACCTCGAAACCCCTTTAGGCAACTGAGGCCTAACACCCAAGTCATTACAAAACTGATTTATCCAGAAACAGTATTTTTGCCTTCAAAATATATTTTGCAGTGAAATACAGAAGTGTGTCACTCTCATAGATGTACACATTCTAGTGCTTAGCATAAGCCCACAATTTACCTGACACATGAAACTCTGCATTAGGTATATGCATAATGAACTAATGCTAACTCCAATCCAGACAGTGCCCTTCATCCTCATGAAATTTTGGGAGGCCCAATTCACAGGCATAATCAAAATTGCAGTATAATTCTTAGGAATCCTAACCCTGACCCTAGCCATGATTCTGAAGTTAGCAAATGCCTCCAGTTTGGACGGAGACGAACAAGCACACTTGCTCTCCACGCACTGCCTGCTATACTCCTCACCGTTGCTGGGTAAAACCGAACAAGAATACACAAGAAAATACATAGTGACACCATTCTTCATTTTAATGGAAACCCTAATCTCGCTCTCTATATTATTCCATGAACCTCTGTCTACCTCCACCTTATGTTTTCCATTTTCTTCCTCAAAATCATGCTCCTGTCAAGAGAACTCAATGACATATACACACAAATTGTGAGAACACCACTTGGACTTGGGTTAGTCTGGACCCTTGACTGCTGGTGTAACCACATGCCAATAGTGTGCATCCCCAATATACCACATTCATAAAAACAGTATAGCTATCCCAATATTAATGCTCATGGTAAAAAAATAACACACAAATTTCACCTCAAAACGCCAAGGCAACGAACCTGACATTATCTGTCCCTCAAATGTTAAGTTTGGCTCTAGTATAATATGGACACAATGAACCAAATTCCCTCAGATAGCCACTACTAATGCATCCTCATACCTATCCTAAAGCAAACTATAACCTTAAAGATAGCATTTCTTATATCAGTACCCATGAATAGGCAAAATGACAGTATTTCTCACTCTTAGGCCAACCCTAGCCCATAGTTCCACTCTCACTCTACTGAGGTCTCCCTAAGACCCATGGGCATGCTCAGGAACCCTACCACTCACATGAATGGTAATGTTCTGCCAAACCATTCAAATCAATTCTGAATACCAATAGACAAGTTTCTTCACACCCATAGGATCCTTTAACCACTTGGCACCCTAGATATGGGAAACTGATAAGGTGATCCCCACGTGTCCACTGTATGCCCATTAGATGTTTCCCTTTGCTAAACTTAACCCAAAACCTAAGCCCAACAATGAATATTGACTGAAAATACAAGTTATTTTTCAAAATGCCCCTCATTTTTCTGCTTATCGTAAATCTAACATACACCCAGACACCTTCAGTCACTTGAGGCCTAACACCAAGGTCATTTCAAAACTGCTTGATCAAGAAATGGAACAGTTGCCTATACACATAATTTGCAGTGAAATAGAGAAGTGTATCATTGTCAGAGACCCACACGTCCTAGTGCTTTGTCTAAGCCCACAATTTCCCTGACACATGACCGTCTATGTTAGGGCATATGCACAATGAACTAATGCTAACTCTAATCCTGACAGTACCCTTCTTTCTCCCTATAGTTTGGGAATCCCAATTCACAGGTGTAATCAAAATGGCAGTATAATACTCATGCATCCTATCCCTACCGCTAGACCTAAAGCTGAATTTAGCAAATCACTCTAGTTTTGGGGGAGAGGCACAACTAAACTACCTCCAAACTTACTGCCCACTATACTACTCAGCATTCCTGGGCAAACTGAACCTGAATACGGAAGAAAATCCACAGTGACACCTTTGTCCATCTGAATGGTGACCATACCACGTCTGTGTACCTTAAACCATGAACCACTCTCTACCTCCACGTTATTCTTTCCATTTTCTTCATTGAAATTACCGTCAAGAGAACTCAATGACAAATACACACAAATCATGAAAACACACATTGGACTTTCATTAGTCTGGATTATAGAGTGCCAGTCTAACCAAAAGCCAACAATGTGCATCCACAATATACCACATTCATAAAAACAGTATGGCTATCCAAATACTGATGCTCATCATCAAACAATAACACAAGTTTCATGTCAAAACGCCATGTTAACCAACCTTATGCTATCTATCAAGCAAGTGCTGAATTTGGCTTTACCAGAAAATGGACACAATGAACCAAATTCCCTCAGATAGCCACTACAAATGCTTCTTCATACCTATTGTACAGCAAACCATAACCTTCACGATAGAATTTCCCATATCAGTACCCAGGAATAAGGAAAATGACAGTATTTCTCACCCTTAGGCCAACCGTAGCCCATAAGTCCACCCTCACTCTACTGATGGCTCACTAAGACCCACAGGCAGCTCAATATCTCTCCCTCTAAACATGAATTATGATGTTATGCCAAACCATTTAAATCCATTTTGAATCCCAATAAGCAAGTTTCTCCACACTTGTAGCATCCTTTAACCAACTGGCACCCTGAACGTGGAAAGTTAGTAACTTGATCCCCAGGTATTCACTGTATGTTCAGGAGATGTTTCACTTTGCTAATCTTAACACAACATCCAAGCTAAACAATGAATATCGATTGAAAATACAAGTTACTTTTCAACATGCCCCTCTTTCTTCTGCTTATCTTAAACCTAATGGACCCAAGACACCTTCAGGCACCTGACGCCTAGTGTCATTTCAAAATTGCAAGATGAAGAAATGGAATAGTTTTCATTAGCACATATTTTGCAGTGAAATATAGAAAAGTACCACTCTCAAAAACCCAGAACTACTAGTGCTTAGCCTCAGCCCACAATTTCCCTGACATATGGACCCCTGTATATGGGTATATGCAAAACGCACTAATGGCAACTGTAATCCTAACAGTACTCTTCATCCTCATTATATTTTGGGAAGCTGAATTCAAAGTTAAAATCAAAAGGACAGTATAATTCTCATGAATCCTAACCCTAACCCTGGACATGATGTTCAATTTAGCAAATACCTCCAGTCTGGAGAGAGGCACAACCACACTACCTTTCAACTTACTGCCTACTATACTCCTCACCATTCCTAGGCAAATTGAAAATACAAGAAAATCTACAGTCACAGCATTCTCCATCTGAACGAAAACACTACCCCATGTGTCTACCATAACCATGACCCTCTCTCTACCTCCAGGATATACTTTCCACTTTCTTTCTCAAAATCATGCCCCTTTGAAGACAACTTGATGACAAATCCACATGAATTGTCAAAACACCACTTGGACTTGCATTAGTCTAGACTCTTGACTGCCAGCCCAACCCCAAGCCAATAGTGTGCCTGCCCAATATACCACATTCATAAAATTAGTATGGCTATCCAAACACTGACGTGCATCCTCAAACATAACAAACATGTTTTATGTCAAAATGCCATGGTAAATGACATGACACTATCCATGAAATGCCAACTTTGGCTCTACCAGAAAATGGACACAAAGAATCATATTCTCTCAGATACCATAACAAACACTTCCTTATACCTATCCTAAAGCAAACTGTAACCTTAAAGATACAATTTCTTATATCATTACTCAGGAATAAGCAAAATGACAGTATTCCTCACACTTATGCCTACTCCAGCCCATAGGTCCACCCTCACTCTACTGAGGGCTCCCTAAGACCCAGGGGCATGCTCAGGAACCCTACCTCTAACATGATTAGTGAAGTTCTGCAAAACCATACAAATCCATTTTGAATCCTGATAGGCATGTGTTTCCCATCCTGTACCATCCTTTAGGCAACTGGCACACTGGACTTGGGAAATTGATAATGTGATACCCAGGTGCCCACCACATGTCCAGAAGATGTTTCCCTTTCATAAACTTAAACCAAACTCCAAGAATAACAATGCTGTTCACTGAAAATACAATTATTTTTCAACATGCCCCTCTTTCTTCTGCATAACTTAAACATAACATACCCTGATACAACTTGAGGCACCTGAAGAATAACACCCAGGTCATTTCAAAACCGCGTGATCAGGAAACAGAATCGTTGCCATTAACACATATTTTTCAGTAAAATACAGAAGCATATCACTCTCACAAACCCACACCTCCTTGTGCTTAGCCTAAGCCCACAATTTCCCTGACACGTAACCCTTGATTTTAGGCTACATGCACAACTAACTAATGCTAACTACAACCCTGACAGTACCCTTCGTTGTCACTATATTTTGGGAAGCAATTCACTGGCATAATAAAAATGGCAGTAAAATTCTTACAAATCCTAACCCTAACCCCAGCCCCAAAACAGAATTGAGGAAATGCCTCCAGTCTGGAAGGAGAGACACAACCACACTAGTTATCAACTAACTGCCTGCTATACTGCTCACTATTCCTGGGCAATGTGAACCTGACAATGCAAGAAAATCAACAATGACAACATCCATCTGAATGGAAACCATACCACGTCTGTCTTTAAACCATAAAGAGAACCTCTCTCTACCTCAACCATATGCTTTCCATTTTCTTTGAAATCATGCCCCTGACAACAGAACTCGATAACAAATACACACGAATCGTGAACACAACACTTTGACTCAAGTCAGTCTAGACATTTGACAGACAGCCAAACATCAACCCAATGGTGTGTATCCCCAATATACTGCAATCATAAAATCAGTATGAACATCCAGGCACTAATGCTCACCTTAAAAAATAACACACAATTTTCACGTCAACGTGTCAAGAAAACCAACCTGACGGTATCTATCCAGACAATGCTAGCTTTGTCTCTACCAGAAAATGGACATGACACCAATTCCCTCAGATAGCCACTACAAAAACGTTCTCATAACTATCCTAAAGCAAACCGCAAATTTAAAGATAGAATTTCTTATACCAATACCCAGGAATAGGCAAAATGACAGTATTTCTCATCCTTAGGCTAACCCTAGCCCATAGGTCCACCCACAATCTACCGAGGGCTCCCTAAGCCCAGGGTCACACTAAGGAACCTTACCTCTAACACGAAACATAATGTTCCGCCAAATCATTTCAAATCCATTTTGAATAAGACTATGCAAGTTATTCCACACCAAGAGCATCCATTAACCGAGTGACACCCTAGAAATGCAAAACTGATAACGTGATCACAGGTATCCACTGTATGAACAGGCAGCATTTCACTTTCCTTTCCTCTACCCAAACCGGAAGCATAACAATGAATATTGACTGAAAATACAAGTGATTTTTCAAAAAGCCCCTCTTTCTTCTGCTTATCTGAAACCAAACATACCCTGTGACACCTTCAGACACGTGAGGCCAAACACCCAGGACATTACAAAACAGCTTGATCAAGAAAAGTAATCGAAGCCATAAACACATATTTTGCAGTGAAATAGAGAAGTGTATCACTCTCACAGAGCTACACCTCCCTCGGCTTTGGCTAAGCCCACAATTTCCCTGACACAGGAAGCCCTATATAGGGGCATATGCACAGTGCACTAATGCTAACTCCAATCCTGACAGTACCCTTCATCCTCACTATATTTTGGGAAGCCCAATTCTCTGGCAAATGAAAATGGCAGTATAATTCTCACAAATCCTAACCCGAACCCTAGCCCCGATGCTGAATTTAGCCTAGGCCTGCAGTCTGCAGGGAGAGGCACAACCACAGTAGCACTCAACTCACTGCCTGGTATACTCCTGAGCATTCCTAAGCAAACCGAACCTAAATACACAAGGAAATCCACAGTGACACCATTCTCCATCTGAATGGAAATCCTACCCCGTCTGTGTAAACTAAACCATGAACCCTATCTCTACCTCTGCCCTATGCTTTCCATTTTCTTCATCGAAATCATGCCCCTGACAAGACAACTTCGTAACAAATACACACAAATCTTGAAAACAACGCTTTGACTTTTGTGAGTCTGGACATTGACTGACAGCCTATCATCAAGTCCATGGTGTACATCCCCAATATACCGCAATCATAAACACAGTATGGACATCCAGGCATTAATGCTCACTTTAAAAAGTAACCCAAAATTTTCGCATCAACCCCTCAAGGAAACCAACCTGAGGATATCTATCCCCCCAATGCTACCTTTGGCTCGACCTGAAAATGGAAACAATGGATGAAATTCCATCAGATAGCCAATACAAAAACGTTCTCATACATATTTGAAAGCAAATGGCAACTTCAAAGATAGAATTTCTTATATCAGTACCCGGGAATAGGTAAAAGGACAGTATTTCTCACCCCTGGGACAACGCTAGCCCTTAGGTCCACCCTCACTATACTGAGGGCTCCCTAAGCCGAGGGGTACGTTCAGGAACCATACCTCTAACGTGAAATGCAGTGTTCTGCCAAATCATTTCAAATCGATTTTGAATCCCAATAGGCAACTTTCTCCAAACCAATAGCATCCTTTAACCAACTGGCACCCTAGACATATGAAATTCATAACGTGATCAGAGGTATCCACCGTATGACCAGGCAACATTTCACTTTCCTATCCTTTGCCAAAGCCCGAAGCCTAACGATGAATAGTGACTGAAAATACAAGGGATTTTTCAACAAGCCCCTCTTTCTTCTGCTTCTCTGAAACATAACATACCCTATGACACCTTCAGACACCTGAGGCCTCACACCAAGGTCATTTCAAAACTGCTTGATCAAGCAGTGGAATTGTTGCCACAAATGCATATTTGGCAGAGAAATAGAGAAGTGTATCACTTTCACAGACATGTACCTCCTACAGCTTAGGCTCAGCCCACAATTTCCCTGACACAGGAAGCCCTATATGGGGGTATATGCACAGCGCACTAATGCTAACTCCAATCCTGACAGTACCCTGCATCCTCACTATATTTTGGGAAGCCCAATTCGCTGGCATAATCAAAAGGGCAGTATAATTCTCAGGAATCCTAACCCTAACCCTAGCCCCAATGCTGAATTTAGCCTAGGTCTCCAGTCTGGAGGGAGAGCCAAAACCACAGTAGCTCTCAAGTTACTGCCTGCTATGCGCCTCACCTATCCTAGGCAAATGGAATGTAAATACACAAGAAACTCCACAGCGACACCATTCTCCATCTGAATGGAAACCCTACCCTATCTGTCTACCCTAAACCATGAACCTCTCTCTACCTCCGCCCTATACTTTCCATTTTCTTCATTGAAATCGTGCCCCTTACAGGACAACGCAATAACAAAAGCAAATCATGAAAACAACCATTTGACTTGTGTGTGACTGGACTTTGACTGACAGCCTAACAAGCCAATTGTGTGCATGCCCAATATACCGCAATCATAAAAGTGGTATGAACATCCAGGTACTAATGCTCACCTTATAATATAACACACAATTTTCATGTCAACACCTCTAGGAAACCAATCTGACGTTATCTATTCAGCCATTGCTAGTTTCGTCTCTAAAGAAAATGGACACAATGAACCAAATTCACTCAGATAGCCACTACAAACATTTCCTCGTATACATCCTAAAGAAAACCGCAACTTTCAAGGTATAATATCTTATATTGGTACCCAGGAATAGGCAAAATGACAGTATTTCTCACCCTAAGGTCAAGCCAAATCCTTAGGTCCACAGTCACTCTAGTGAGGGCTCTCTAAACCCAGACGCGTGCTCAGGAACCTTGACTCTAACATGAAGCATGATGTTCCACAAAATCATTTCAAATCCATTTTCAATACCAATAGGCAAGTTTCTCCACACCAATAGCATCCATTAAATGACTGGCAACGTAGACAATAGAAATTGATAATGTGATCACAGGTATCCACCATATGACCAGGCAGCATTTCACTTTCCTATATTTTACCCAAACCCACAGCCTAATAATGAATATTGACTGAAAATACAAGTGATTTTCAAACAAGCCCCTCTTTCTTCTGCTTATCTGAAAGCTAACGTACTCTGCGACCATAAGAAACCTGAGGCCTAACACTCAGGTCATTTTGAAATCTCTTGATCAAGAAATGGTATTGTAGCAATTAACACACATTTTCCGGTGAAATAGAGAAGACTATCACTCTCAGAGAGCCACCTTTGCCTAAGTCCACAATTCCCCTGACACAGGAAGCCCTATATTGGATTATATGCACAATGCACTAATCCTAACTCCAATCCTGACAATACCCTTCATCCTCACTACATTTTGGGAAGCCCAATTTACTGGCATATTCAAATAGCAGTATAATTCTCATGAATTCTAACACTAACCCAAGCCCGGATTCTGAATATAGCATATTCCACCAGTCTAGAGGGAGAGGAACAACACACCAGCCCTAAAGTTACTGCTTGCTATTCTTTTCAACATTAGTAAGCAAAATGAAGCTAAATACGCAAGAAAATCCACAGTGACACCATTCTCATTCCGAATGGAATCCCTACCCGTCTGTCTACCTTAAACCATGACCCTCTCTCTACCTCCGCGCTATGGTTTCCATTTTCTACAATGAAACCGTGCCCTTGACAAGACAACTTGATAACAAATACACAGAAATCGTTAAAACAACCCTTTGACTTGTGTGAGTCTGTTCTTTTACTGAGAGCCTATATCAAGTCAATGGTGTGCATCCCCAATATACCACAATCATAAAAGCAGTATGAATATCCAGGTAATAATGCTCACCTTAAAAGAACACACACAATTGCCACACCAACACCTTAAAGAAACCAACCTGATGCTATCTATCCCACCCAATGCTAACTTTGGCTTGCCCAGAAAATGGAAACTATGGTACAAATTTCCTCAGAGAGCCAATACAAAGACCTTCACATACATATGCTAAAGCAAACAGCAAATTGAAAGATAGAATTTCTAATATTGGTACCCAGGAATAGGCAAAATGACAGTATTTCTCACCCTTAGGCCAACCCTAGCCCATAGGTCCAACCTCACTCTACTGAGGGCTCCCTAAGACCAGGGTCATCAGGAGCCTTACCTCTAACATGAACCGCAATGCTCCACCAAATCATTTCAAATCCATTGTGAATCCAAATAGGCAAGTTTCTCCACACCAATAGCATCCTTTAACTGCCTGGCACCCTAGACATGGGAAATTGATAACGTCATCACAGGTATCCAGCATACGAACAGGCAACATTTCCCTTTCCTATCCTTTGCCCAACCCCGAAGCCTAACGATGAATAGTGACTGAAAATAAAAGGGATTTTTCAACAAGCCCCTCTTTCTTCTGCTTCTCTGAAACAACATAGCCTGTGACACCTTCAGACACCTGAGGCCGCACATCCAGGTCATCTCAAAATCGCTGGATCAAGGAGGAGAATTGTTGCCAAGAATGCATATTTGGCAGAGAAATAGAGAAGTGTATCACTTTCCCAGACACACACCTCCTACGGCTTAGCCTCAGCCCACAATGTCCCTGACACAGGAAGCCCTATATGGGGGTATATGCCCAGCGCACTAATGCTAACTACAATCCTGACAGTACAATTCATCCTCACTATATTTTGGGAGGCCCAATTCGCTGGCATAATCAAAATGGCAGTATAATTCTCAGGAATCCTAACCCTAACCCTAGCCCCGATGCTGAATTTAGCCTAGGCCTCCAGTCTGGAGGGCGAGGCAAAACCACACGAGCTCTCCACTTACTGCCTGCTATTCTCCTCACCGTTTCTAGGCAAACCGAACCTAAATACGCCAGAAAATCCACAGT